>NQII01012220.1:0-18992 GCA_002778355.1 Clitarchus hookeri
ATATTTTGTCATAACGTAAAATAGTTAGCCAGAATTCACTTATTTTAATGTTTTACAATTAATTAATAAGATTCCAATTTTATGCAAACTTTAAGCGTATTTCCATTGTGGGTGCCCCAGAAAGCACATTTGAAAAGAAAAACAGTTCGTCGTTTAAGACGATAACAATGATTACTCTAGTTTTATTGAACAACAACTATGCAAATATGTAAAAACTATTTTAAATGAAGTTTTTTTTGCCACATCTCGGAAAAAAGATCAACCGATTAGGCACTTCTTTTCAAAATGACGGAACTGTAAATACTTTTTTTAGAGCATGAAGTAGGGACGACGTTAGCCAGGAATGCAAGAACGTGAAGTAGGACCAACTGGCGGGGAAGGAATGTAAGAGCATGAGGTAGGGACGTCCGGTAGGAATGTATGAGTATGCAGTATCGACATCTGGTAGGAAGGAATGTAAGAACATGAACCTCCAGGGCATTAGGTGAAAGGATGCCAGAAGGAATATGAGAAAACCAAAGTGGAATGATAGAGCATGATGAGAGAAGTTGCATGACGGGGGGCAATGAACACGAACATTTTTCAGCCCCGATGGATGGTGCTGGCTTGTCAGTGACGATATCCTTTCGAGAGTCTCGCGTAGCCAATCAGTGACTGGACCCTTTTGAGAGCCTCGTGTAGCAAACGGGGCCCAGACATTTTCGAGAGTCTCGTGTAGCATGCTAGACTAATCCCTCAATCCCTCATTTGCCCAAAAATGAGTCACTTTGCCCAATTGTGAAGTCATTAGCAATTTCAGCCTGATTGTGCATGACACATTTTTTTGAGGGTCATTTTGAGGGAAATTTGGGACATTTTCTGACAAATTTGGCCTTGTTTACCGGTACTGGCTGTCAAAATGGCCGCCGTAAAAGGAAAAAATAAAGGGAAAAACAAAAAAATTACGTCATATAAGATAGCTGCCACTAGTTTAGTCCCACGCCCCACGCCCCTGTCTTACAATACCCAATTTATAACTACTAACAGGTATTGACCCAGTATCTTAGGTTAGTTTAGGATGTGCTGCTAGGTTGGGATCATATACTAGAGATAAGTTAGACTGATTCTCGTCATCTGTGCAAGTTCCCAAGATTGACTTGCCCATCACCAAGACAAATATCAAAGTCATATGGTCAACAGTGAAGAACGTGCTTGTAAGGATTAAAATATTTTGACTGTTACGGCAGATTTAGCTCAGCATTTTGAATTAAATGGGTACCAAAGTGAAAATGGAGAGTGGAGATATTTGGGCGGCTCTTAACATCGAGGTCTTGAGAGCCGATGAGGATGATTGGGGAGAGTATCCTGCCCAATGATTTATTTAATGGCTGCGGGAGCAGCGTCGGAATGAAAGGGCGGAGGAAACGGGAGATCCCCGAGAAAACCCGCCGACCAGCGGCATCGTCTGGCTCAATTCCCACATGCGAAAATCCGGGGGCGACCCCGCCGGGAATCGGGATTTACAGTGAGGAAACTAGGTGCCGTCACACGGGTCACATAACTATTTCACTTCAAACATGTTCAGTTCTCTACGTTGTCACGCCGGCACTGAACTCGTTCCAATAACAGTCACTTGTAAACTGGCTGTGTAAATATAATCTATTCATGGTTACTTCCAACTTTTCTGAAGCCCTGATATAGTTCTACTTCCAAAATATCCCTCCACCTAATGGAATCAATGCATAACTAAGTCTGCAAAAGTACTCCAAACGAACAATGCACCTCACTCTTGCTCACTCAGTATAGTAACATTTTGCATAACAACTATTTATTACTGGGCATTGCCAACACACCTATTTCGTCCCAGTTTTAATTCATAGTAATTATAAAATAAATGTTATAATTTATAGACAGAATATAAGTAAAAGTTCATTTTGACTAACAACAAGGAATTTTCATGTTAACATAAGTATAAAACGCTTGTGATATGTGGTATTTTTATGAAACAGCCAAGCACGTCATGGATGTGGTGATTTTTCAAAGGTTTGATTCGAAACGTTTGAGGAAACCTCGAATAGACTATACGTCGGAACGAATTTTCGTTTATATTGTGCACCGGTTGGTTGCTGTGAAGTAAATAAATGGTGGTAATAAAATGTCTGAAATTCAGGGCGTATTCTGCATTCATTAAAAAAAAGTAGAAAGCTTGGTAATATAGCGATATAATTTCTACAGTTGCAGTCCATGTAATGTTGTTTGTATTAAAATTGAGAATATAAAATAATTTTTATTTGAAGTGATTATAAGTAACTGCAGGATGTTGCTATATTTGTATTCATTTACAGAGGTGCAACCTTGAAAACATTTTCAATTTGATAACCGTTTTATAAAACTGGTTTAAATATGGCTGCCATAACATATTCAAGTTAACGACTCAATGGAAAAGTGTCCTTAGATAAAAAAATTTCAGTATTAATTTGGCATTATAATCAAATGTCTACTAATCAAGATATGACATGGGGATGCAGCAGTGGCAAAATGAAGGAAGAAGAGGAAATGGGGACGGGAATATTCCGAGAAAACACCCACATTATCGCTAAGCTCCCACATAAAAATCCCTTTCCAATAAAATTCCCTACCGCCGGGACTTGTGGTCGAACAGGCTCCTAACCACTGAGCCAAACTGTGGTGCAAATTTAATAAATTCTTTTTATAATCTGTATTTATATACTTATTTTGTAATTACACATTTGTAAACAGTGTTTAATTTATTTTGAAACTTAATATTTAGATTAACAGCAGGTAGTCAAAGACAGGACAACACGTTATTTAGCTTTAAGGCCCCCGTCTACCTGGAACTTTTTCCCATATTTAGGCCGAGAAGCGCGGGAGCGATAAGGGCGACACTGCCACGCGCATCAAGTACGCCATCGCCGCTAAGCGCAAGGCTCTGAACTGGCGTGCAGTGTCCTCGTCGTGCTGTGTGTACCTATGGGACTTTCAGCGGTGACCATATTATTTTATTAGTGGGAAGTCTTTAGGAAGGTTCAGTGCAGGCGCCTATAGTAGTTTTGTATGTATCTGATGCGTGCATTTTGAGCTACAGCGCCTTGGAAAGGCCGTTTTTAGCGGTTTTGGAGTACTCTGAATTGATGTTTCTAACGTACGTGATATTTTGAAAGGTCTTAACAGCTCTCGTCTGAAGTGTGTGTTCTTTTCATAGATCAGCACGTTGGACGCACGCTTAATAGTTTCGTTGAAAAACGTGTATTTAGAACATTCTGCAACGCAGTTCAAGTGCCAGGTAGACGGGCGCCTTAAGGGATAGGGAAAATACGTGCCAAGGTGCTGCATTGGAATTTGTCAGGAATGAAGTGGACATTTACCAGGGAAAAATACCTCTATTGTCTTCAGTTGGGATCAAACCGGCGATCTGCTGAATACCTGTCACCCATGCTGCTGTATGAATTAGCCAGCGAAACCAGATAATCCATAGAGAAGCTATGGGAACGAACATCATAACTGGACTATTACTAAGTCATAAATAAAAGTAAAATGAAATAGAACTGGGCATACATATTCATGGGGTGCTCTCATTTTCAAAGGGCGTCATTCAGACCACTTGATACTAACATACCGATTGCGATCGTTAAGATGGAGTCCAAAAATCCTCACATTCGTGAAAGGAAGGTCTTTGGCTCGGTAGCGAGACGGATTTCTTCCATCGCTGATGTCATCTCAACCATGTTGGAACTGCCTAAAGGAAGACATGCTCGCAGATTTACATTGACATTTTTGTTAGGAAACCAGAATAATATTACTTGTCTTTAGCCTTCCCTGTAGAGTAACAGCACTTGAAGGGGTCAAATTTCATCAATTTATATCATCTTGCAAATCTTCGTAATCTTAATTCATGACCAGATATTTAAAAATGAAAGCCTAACATGGTATTAAGGACAACTTAAAATAATTTTTTAAAAGTTTGTACGGTTTCAGTTTCATCCATATTTTCCCACACGGGACAGACATTATTAAATAATGACGGAACATTTAATAAGAGTGACATGTGTGAAACGAATCTATTGAGAAAAGAAGTTCCTTGAAAAACTTGGTTTTTCAAATATTGAATCTGTAAAATAACACATGGAGGAATATACGTAATTCCAAGATGACGGGAATACCTCTCCTTTAAGTGCCGNTTTCTGTGCCGTGGCCCGCGGTGATATAGTGGTTAGACTACTCGCCTCTCACCTAGACGAACAGCGCTCAATTTCCGGCGGGGTTGCTCCCGCATTTTCGCATGTGGGAATCGTGCCGGACGATACCGCTGGTCAGTGGGTTTTCTCGGGAATTTCCCGTTTCCCCCGCCCTTGCATTCCGGCGCCGCTCCATACTCACCTCACTTCACCCTCATCGGCTCTTAATACCTCGACTCCACTTTCCTTAAGTGCCATGTTATCGCCAATGTATATTCACCGTTTCTTGACACTTTTTCAATCAAACATTTGAAAAATCCCCCCATGTGTCTGGTCGTTTCCTAAATATGTCAAGTTTCGCAGGCGTTTTAGACTTCTGTTACCATGCAAGTATTTGTTATGTATTCCTTCATTTTGCCACTGCTGCATCCCCATGTCATATCTTGATTAGTAGAAATTTGGATATAATGCCAAATTATACTCAAATTTTTTTTTATCTAAGGACACGTTTCCATTGGGTCGTTAACTTGAATATGTTATGACAGCCATATTTGTTATTTATTTGTTAATTATAACTTTTAATAAGATTTTATCTATACATTATAACATTTATTTTATAGTTAATGTGAATAAAAACATGGAGAAAATAGGTGTGTTGGCAACGCCTAGCAAGATATAGATCTTATGGCAAATATTATTAAAGTGAGTACGTAGGAACGCGGTTCGCTGTAGTAGTAGAGGCGGAGGAATATTCTGAAAGTAGAACTTCAGCGGGGCTTCAGTAATGATTTCCTAGTTAAACATGTTCATCGAAACTTGATTATTCAATACACGCCAATAGGAAAATGATGAAGTATCATTTCCAGAAGGTAATCTTGTCATGTTTGGAATTAATACACAGATATTTATGGCTGTAATTTCTGGATTTTTACATACGTAGCAAGTTAGGCACGAGAAGGTTATATGAGAGAAAGCAGCTCGATCGTGTTAGGTTCCGGACCAGAAAGCTCCTGGCAATGCTATGATTATATGTTAATCACGGCGAGGCTTGCGTTCGCAATTCCAACGGTTCGTCCTCCTGCTCAAATGAGCGATCGCAGTCGTTACCTTCAGACGCGTTTTGGGAACACTACATCGAAATGCAAGTTGGTCACGTGTAATTTCGCATGACATGCAGACAAGTTCAGACATTTATCATCGAAACTTGTTGGCCAGATTGTCACATGCAGAGTGGGTTATCTGGGCACTTGAATTTTGGCACCATCGTTATCGATGTTTATTTAAGTTTATATGTTTGGCCAGACAAGTATGTACTATGCTCTCGACTAAAATAAAGTCGTGATTTTGGCATTGAATCTACGAGTACTTTGCTCAGTCGAATCACGTTTCCACGGCGTGACTTGTGCGTGGTTAACAGTAGTTGGATGTCAACGAGGGTCATCTTCGAAAGTAAAAGAATAACATTTTAACGTCATTGTGGAAACAGAAGTTAACTCATCAGACTGTAAATAACAACAAGAAGTTACTGAAATATCTAATAAACCTACTTCACTCTACATATTTTTGCGAGTAAATTTGATAAAGTAGGCCCTGCAAAAATGCTCCTATATAATAAACATGGGATTTAAAATAAAATATTTACATTTCCGTTATTTTGAAAATAAATTCCTGACCCACTGATAACACATCAGTTTACGTGCTGTGTGATAGCATTTGTTGACTGCCAAATTTGGTAGGATTGGTTGATCGTCTCCGGAGATATAGCACAAAAAATTAATTTTTTTCATGTGGTGCTACTTTACAAAATGGTAGAACAATTACTATGTATTAGTACATTTCATGATTATTGTAGTCGATATTTTCAGCATACCACGTTTGGTCGAAATTGGTAAAACAGTATGGTATTTTATAAAAATATTTATGTAGCTGCAATGCTGAAATTGTTTTACTCATTTTAAACCACACGCGAACATGATATACCATTGTCATTCAGTCAGAAAGAACAAGGTTACTACCAGCTTACATAAATGTCTAAACCTTGCCGCAACAGAAGTTCTTGTGTTAGTGGGTAGTGCGTAGAGAGAGTAATGCACAGTACCGGGCAATGGTAGTTCTACGATCAAAAAGTTATGCTTTAAATTACGAATTTTGACGTGTAAAGAAGAACCTAAATTGGTTTGCTCAATGTACTGGTTGACATAGACCTTTTTTGTGTGCGCTTAAGAGGTTAACTACAGAGTGACTGGACCATCGCATGTTGAGTGACCCACAACATGAAGGGACCCACCAGGACCTGGTACATTTGTCCTTTTCTTTAAGAAAACAACATTAACATTGAATACATTAGACGCCAGGGTATTCTTTTCTACAATTACAGATGCATTGTAAAATTGTTACAATAAAGGTTTTTGGCTTAAGTATGGTGACAATGGAATGATAGGTCTACGATAATGGTATTATGCTAGTAAAGGGGGGAGGGGTTAATTGGTGAGATTATGTTAAATCTTCGTAATTCTATGCTGCAAAGTGTCTGATTATGCAACCAATTGTGACTGTGGTTAGGGCCAGCGAGCACCATGATAAAGAATGTTGAAACTTTGTTACTATATTCAATCTATTCTTATAACTGAAATCGAGCGTTTCTGCTCTGACATGTCGTTACGACTTCCTTGTAACAACGTATACAAGATGACATATGAAAATAATTTATATCGGCCTCCAGCTCCAACCACCACCAATGGTAAAATAATGGTGTGCCCGCAGCTGCCAATATGAATAACCAGAAAATTTTTTTATGGATGACAATGCGCCATGTCACCAGGCCATAACTGTTCGCGATTGGTTTGAAGAACATTCTGGACAATTCCAGCTAATTATTTGGCCACCCAGGTCGCCCGACATGAATCCCATCGAACATTTATGGGACATAATAGAGAAGTCAGTTCGTGCACAAACTCCTGCACCGGCAACACTTTCGCAATTATGGACGTCTATAGAGGCAGCATGGCTCAATATTTCTGCCGGGGACTTCTAACGACTTGTTGAGTCCATGCCACGTCGAGTTGCCGCACATCGCCGGCCAAAAGGAGGTCCGAATATATTAGGAGGTATCCCATGACTTTTGTCGCCTCAGTGTATATACATTTACGATATTCAGCTATGGTACTGCTTATGTGTAGAAGTGTAGGTTTATCATAAATTTACAGGTTAATAAGCTTCCTTTGTAGAATTTCGAAGAACATTTGTACATGACATGGCGAAAATCCACTAAACACACATCCACACACACTCACGCACAAATGTATTGTCAAGAATATTGAATAAATATCGCAATAATGTTTACCACAAACGGCTGTGTTTACAGATAAGCTGGTATTTCTCAAACTACCTACCTTCAATAATTAGAAAAATAAGAAATTAACGACAATTGGCTTAAATTACAAGCATGTATTTGAAACAGGCCATATGTTGAATCACTGAATGTGTGTGTTGTAATTTACGAATCATTATTCGTAACTATTTAAGAAGATGCTGTTACTAAGAGCATTAGGTAAAAACATAATTTACAGCCAGAGTAAAAAATACAAACCACATTTATGATTCTTAATGGCGTCTTTTCAGGTTTCGCTAATAAATATGGCACTATCGGATCACACGATTAGCACTATGATGCCGCCTCGTAGTTCCGATCTCAAGCCATGTTACACTTACTGTGCGGAAGGAAACTCCGTACTGGCACCTGTCTTACAAACGGCGCTACTTGCCGACGACGGTCGGTTTGCTATGTAAGGGGCTGCACACAGCGTAACAGAGGCCGCCCCCAAGTGCTTGCTTGTCACTGGGTTTGTTCAGGAAGGCTTGGCACGGCCAAGTGAGCACTGACGCGCATCATGTTCCATCACGTCGATATTATTTTTTGAATTTCCACTTCGCGGGGCCCTTCACAAAGTGTGGCCCAAGGGCAGAGTGTACCCAGCCTGCCCCCCCCCCCCCNACGGCGTAATATTTGCTGTTGTAAGTTATATGCTCGAAAATGAACTAGAGATGTAATTCTCAGCCACTATTTTGAATGTTCCGGTAAGTGCTCTTGAAACATCTGACATTTTCTCAGTACTTATTTATTATGGCATATCGTTTAAGGCATTTATTACGTAACTATTAACTGAAGTACTCGTGCCAGTGAAAATAAATTCCATTCACCGGTAACGAAAATACTGAAACTGCATGTTTTCACTTCCGCAACATATTCACATAGCTTTAACTGAAATAAAACCACGCTTTTAAAAAGTGTACATTTTGAAATACGAAAACAAATATTCGAAAATAAATTATAGTTATTTTCAGTAATACTTTTAAATTCACGGTAACTTGAGAAAAAATCACATATTTTTAAAAATAGAATTGCTACTACCCAACTATTTGCTACATTGGGTCAGGAGAGACCGAAAACTATAAAACGGTTTATGTAATGCGATAATCGCGTTATCAATTGACGTATTGTTCACTGACTCGAAGTGTGTTTCGTTCGCAATACACTTCAATTTAAGAAATGTTCAACACAGTATAACATTTCAAGTACTTGAATCTAGATAACACTGTTTGTGATATAAGCGACAGTCAGAAATGAATGCACTAAATTGCTGATAAGTAGTACCAATCTTATCATTTTCAACTGATATAATTTTGGCAGACGTCAAGGGTGAACCAAGAAAGCGATAAGAGCAGCTTCATGGGCAACCTTCAAATTTGTCGCTGCCCTTGATAATTCGAGTCCCAGGACCGGTGCGTCAAACAACTTGAGCATTCTTAACAGATAAGGAGTAGATTTGACTGGCCGAATCTGAGTTTATCTATAGGCCGTATGCAGTGCACTCGCACACTTATAGTGCGCAAATAACAGCTAGATACTAAAGCATAGTTGCGAGAAAAAAAAAGAGATATTGAAGAAATTGTTCTATCATTAGCGACACAGGAAAAACGAACTGTAATACTATTTAGATACTATTGTGGCAGAGTTCGATTAGCAAATGAATTTCCCGAATGTAAGTTATTGTAATGCATCGCTTTGAATTATATAGGCAAATAAAACTGCACTATTTTAGTCCGTCATATTCTGATAACCTCGAAGCAAGGCCTTTTACTACATTGTATTTTCTAGCTCCTCAGTAAGGATGCAAGCCCTTTCCAAATTTTAGTACTTTGAAGAAAAATCAATAATGCAAAAGTATTGAATGTCGAGTTAGTTACATTATCCAGAAAAATTAATTTACAGTTTTAAAATCGTCGAAAATAGGAGAAATCGTCACCGTTTCTATTAAGTTGTTAAAATAACATATTATGTTTAACACTGACATACTTCCGACGCGAAAAAGGGGAAGTGGACAGGCGTAGAAGCCTTTCTGAAACGTGGCCCGTGGTATATTCCCAGTTGACCCGAGTCCGAGTTTCTTAAGTTTGGAAACTCCGAGGAAACCTACTGCCAGTGGGTTTCCTCGGAGTTGCTGAGCACCATGTACTCGGCCTCTATTGACGAGAGCACTACTGTGGCTGTTTATTTGAATTCCACGTTACTGCGCATCCTAGAACTTGGAAAACAAACCCAGAGGTTGATTTCCTGTCTTCCTTGTTACCTCCCCAGTCGGTGACCACGTATCCCTGCACTACTGGAATTGTGGATTGGTGCATTTGGACCAAAGACAGATTCAGTGTTCATTTAATGTACCACAGAATCCGTTTCAGAACTGTCGAGAGCTCACAATATGCTCAGTTTTGATACCTGCTCACAAAACTAATTGTTGCACTCGAATCTGGCCTTATTCCTACAGCATTAAGCTTTCTATCAGTTAACGACATCTTGTTTCCAACTCCCTGTTTTCAAGCTGCTGGATATCATTGACATTTTAAAGGATGGACCCATTAGGTTTGCCACCGGTCTACAGTTCTCCATCCTGTACTGGACCAATATGGATTTTAATCACTGTGTTTGGTTTAACTTGAGTGTTCTGGTTTTCCTGTCTTGAGATATGCAGATCCCCAGGTGGTTCGATGCTTCCCCGAGGTATTTAATCTTGAAGTTTTCCTTCAGGTTCAGTTTAACCCATTGAATTTCCTTTTCATCATCGCCCAAAATTAATAGACCCTTTACATACGGTAACATATACAACTTTGTTTTCATATATCTCTTCACATACAAGCAATGAATAAATTTTGATCTTTGAAAACAATCCTGCTCCGTTACCTGGTTGAACTTATCATTCCAGTATTTAGGGGATTTATTTAAGCCATATACGGACTTGTTCAGTCGATACACAGTTTCCCTATTACACTGCTCACCTTCTGGTATAGCCATACACCCCTCTTCTTCGATGTTTCCATATAGAAACGCACTTTGGATATCCATCTGATTAATGGGTAAGCTTAGTTGATTTACAACTGCTGGTAGGATTCTTACAGTTCCCAATTTGGCCACCGGAGCATAGATTTCTCCCAACTCTGTAATATTGTCCGAAATCTTTTGCAACCATTCGCTAAAATTAAAATACCCACTTGTTTCCAATAATATGACAATTTTTCGGAGGCACCACTTTAGTCCATGAACTGTTCTCTTCAATGGACTGTAGCTTTCTTCCATTTCTTCATTGATTTTCATTGCATCTTGTTAAGTGAGTGGTTTAGATGATGTACAAAATTAGTTCCATAAATGCTTTGCTTCTGAGGCTTCCTCAAGTTTGAGACGTTTCTCAAATCACATTTGTTTTGAATAACCTATTCCACTATCTGTTCTCTTCTTGTATTGCAACCGTTGTCCGTGACCCCTTATGAATCGTCAGGTACTGAGGTTTCATGTTGTTCAGTGTGTCCATATGGTGCAATTGTCTCTCTTTAAAGATCGACACCTTTGAAGTCTTTATCTTCATCTCCTCGAGACGGAGTGGAATTACTATCGTTTTCTAACTTCAGTTCACTGTCTTTGATGGCTATGGTAGTTGCATAACTTTCATTAATTGCTTGGACAACTCCTTGTGTCTCGTCCTGTTCGACAGTTCTGCATGGTAGGTCCTACTCATGTCTGAACACAACATTTCTTAAAATTTCTACCTGTCTTCGTCTAAGAACATGAATTCTGTGGACCTTGGAGTTTTCTTGATAGCCAACAAAGATTCCTTTGACCCTTTGGGCATCCCATTTCTTCCTTTTTTCTTTGGGCACATGAACAAAAGTGTCTGACCCAAGAAAGTGTTTGATGTCCGCTTCTGCATCGAGCCATAACGAGTGAGGACTTTTTCCTTGCACTGAACTTGTGCGTGTTTTGTTGATTACATACACTGCTGTATTTTCCACCCCAAAAAAACATTTTCCCACATTCTTGGCCTGTAACATTGTTCTTGCAAATTCTACCATTGTCCTTAATTTGCGCCCCACTTCCCCTTTCTGTCATATTTATCATTTCTTTACTCATCAACTCTGAGTCATGGCCTGTTCTAAGTATCTTCACATTGTACCCTGTGTCATTTTTTGCTAATTGCAAGAACAATTTCACCTTTTCTACTGCCTCTGATTTGTGTTTCAAGAAGTAAACACATCTGTATTCACTAAAGTCATCAACCATCAACAGAAAATACCTTGTACTTCCGAAAGATAGGGTCTCCATCGGCCCACAAATGTTTGCATGGATAATCTCATATATTCTCATTGTCTTGCTTTTGCTGGGCAGGAAAGGTTGTCTCTGTTGCTTACCTTTTATGCATGGCTCATAACAAAACTTCTCTAGTGCTTGGGACTGTTATTTGGTGTTCATTAAGAACAGATTTCACGTGTTCTACATTTTGGTATGCCATCTTCTTGTGCACACATGTAATGGACACTTTCCTTCAGTACCTACGCCTTTCACTGCTGAGTCCAACACGTGCCTGAACTTCATTTTGTACAATTTTTCCTCCTGCAGTCCAATGGCTCGAACTGCATTCTCTTTAGTGAACTCACATATTTCTTCGGCCCATGTTGTCTCGTATATTCTTCTGAAGGCTGCACCAATTGAAAACAAATTAAACATTAGATCTGGAACAAACAATATCGTTTCTGACTGCAGCCAACAACTTCCAGTAAATGCTTCCACTTTAACTGTTTCAATTCCAACATCTGTTAAACTGGATCCATTGCCTATGGAAATTTCTCCTTTTTCTTCCAAGCAATTGTACTTGGGAAAAAAAATTGTCTAGGAACACCTATGCTCTGAAGCTCCACTATCAACATATCAGTCTCCAGAGTTCATGTCTTCACCAACCACGGTTGCTCTTATAAATATATTGACGTTGCTACCACTATTTTGGGGACTTCTGTTACTTTGTTTCCCACCACCTCTTGCCATCCGTAGCTTGCAATCTTTCATGAAGTGACCTGGCTTCTTGCAGTAAAAATGTTTTTATTTGCTTTTTTCATTTTTTACAGCTGCTTTGATTTTCCAGCAGTTCGCCTTCAAGTTCCCTAGTTTGCAGCAACAAAAATTATTTGGGCGAAATCTGACTGAACCTGCCTTTCTGACAATATAACCCCGTATAGATTAGGTTTTTCCGAGATTCGTTCCTCCTTAATCAACAACCCTAAGGTTAGTTATGTAACCATTTGATCATGGACTGTTACAGATTTCCATGCGGAAGAAAATGTTCATATGTTCCTGGAAAGAAAACAAAAATTTTTGTTACTAGCATTTGCTCCGACAAACTTTCCCCGTGTTGTTTAAGTCGGACTACTAATACTTGCAATTTTCAAATAAAATAATGCCCTCACCCTTGTATTTTAAATTGAAGAATGTCTGTTGTAATTGGTTCAGACTCACCTCCGAATTATGCTCATAGATTGAAAACAACTTATCCCACATTTATTTCGCCGACTCGCAGGTCAGCAGGTGCATTATAGGGCTTTATTCCAGTTATGTGATAATTTCTTCCTGTGCTTTGTTGCCACAGCTATTCCACAACTTAAATATTTTATCAAATTCACCTTCGGAAATACCGCCTGTTTTACATGGTTTCAACTCTTCACCTAGCACAATATCATATAAATTCTTAAACTTGCGGTTTATAACTAACTGAAACTTCCATATGGTCCAACTATTTTCATTAAATAAATTTAGGAGTCTACAGGAATTTTCTGGTTCCATAATGAAGAAGTTCAGAAATTGTGGCAATCGCACTTCAGTAAAGCACTCGCAATTTTTTTTTCCAATTCATGTTTCACTCTTTTCCTCTGACACTTACAATTAACTTTGAATCACATTTATCATTCGGTTACTTGTTCAATAACGCGAGTCCCGGAACTGGGCACTGGACACGTAACCTGTTCAATAAAACTGTTCAATAAAACATTTATAATTCTGCCTAAACTCTCAGCATACATTTTATTAACTCACCATGTATTGTTTACAAATCTCTTTTGTTTTTGTTTTATGAACATATATATGAATAATACTGACTTCAACCATAACACCTATGGAAGCAATTATACATTACAATTGGCCTATAAAACATAACATTCCTACCATCTGTCAAACTAACAAAACCTAACCTACTAAAACACAGACAAATCAAACCTAACCTAACACAACCCAACTAAACATAGCACAGATAAAAATCATTCAACTATTTCCCACATAATTTCAATCATTATTTCAGCCATTCCGATATTATTAAATGCCCCGATCTTGGAAAAATAGGTTATTCATCCTACAGCCAATCAGCACTTCTGGTAACATACACCTTACACTTACAAATGAATGGTAGAATCAAGCTGAATGATAATTTAAATCCAATATAGCCCAAGAGAAAGGCAGACACCATAACATCTACCAAAGCGACCACCCCATGCCGCAATCATACTTACCATGTTATTATGTTGTTATGATTTCACTGTGTCCATTGCCGACCATAAGACTAAATAAAAATCGCAGCAAGTCTTGCTGAGTTCTGTGTGTGTGCAACTTTTATTTAGTCTCATGGTTGGCAATGGACACAGTCCATTCCTACCAATATAACAACATTAACTCACCATTGCCATTAAACTTCAAAGATACTTTTCATCTTACAACCTAACATAACCGACTGATACCAGATCACCCAACATACCAACCGGCCACTTTATCTCCTATAACCCAAGAAAAACTCAGTCATTACTAATCAACCATACCATCCAATACACCAATCATACCATCCATCATAGCTCGAGTGTACCAAGCAACTATACATTTGAGACCAGCCCATAACCTAACACCTATTCGGTATGCCTTATCAACCAACATGACGTATATTCGCCACTTATACCATTAGCTATAACTCAAGCATACATCAGCCATTCTGTCCACACAGGCCTTAGCAAACATATATATGTATTATCCATTCCATTTGCTCTACCGTCCGGCATCAGGAAAATACACTTCAAAACTAGGCGACGATTATTTACAGGTTTTATATTTTCCTGGACCCTAACTGGTGCGAACCGAATATGAAGGTTTTTCAGGTACTCCAATGTTTGCTCTTTTAAAAATACATATATAATACGTCTGTATTTACTCGCTAATACAAACCAAGATTTTTAAGGGTAAGTAACCCTGCCTGATCAGAAGAATAAGTGTATACAGCCACTGGAATATATACGACCATCAACGTCGAACCACACTAGTGTTTTCAAGGATGTACTACTGTTAAGGAGGACATACCATATTCTAGGAGCTGATGTAAGGCAAATCGAGAGAGTGCTGCAGAAGCAAAAGAAAAAGAATATTTATCCAACACTGAAAGACGGACAACTGTCAAGAACATTGGGTGGTCTGATTGACGAGTTAGTAGGCTAGACAACGATCGGGATGGTTAGACCTCATATTACAGTCCAGCAGCCATTCTGTTTTGAATCTACATGGCTAAGAAAACACCTACTGAGACATTCGAGACGGTCAACACAAACTGTCTGGCATGTAGTTTTAAAAGTATAAGCATGTTTGGTTGCCAGATGGTAGGAATGTTTGTGACATGGGGTGGCCTTGAATGTATGGTAGCTTTGTAGATGTGTTGGTGTCTGACGTTCTCTTGGGCTATATTGGATTTTATTTATAATTATGCTTGCTTAGACTGTTAATTTGTAAGTGTAAGGTGAATTTTACCCGAAGTACTGATGATGAATGTCGAATGCTTCCGAGGCTGGGGCATTTAACATTGTCAGAGTGGCTGAAATGAGGCATGTGAGAAAAAGTTGAATAATTTTTATCTGCACCAGGTTAAGTTTTATTTTTCTGTGCTTTGGTGGGTTAGGTTATGGTAGATTGACAGTTGGTAACAGTTTTATGAATTTATAATTGCTCGCATAGGTGTTATGATGTATTATTATGACCGAGCTATTTTCTTTGATTATAGAGAACTAGCTGTGCCCACGGCTCCACTCGCGTGGACTACAGAATTATTATTTTGGGTGTTTTTCGTTAAATAGTTCTATTGACAGTTTTTGTTCTTTGATAAATATTAAGTTTTTAATGGGGAAACAACAGCTTGAATTTTAGGAATTTTTTTTATTGAGAAATGAAATGGTTGAAACACTTATTAGTATTTTTCTGTTATAGATAGATATATGCTACCGTGAATTTTTTTTTTAGGTCTTTTTATTCTACACAATTGTTTACTACATGATATTGTTCCATCTTTAATGGTTTAGACAGCGTATTGCAAGAGAGGACGCTGGCGGCAAACTTTTTTCCGACTTGATTCACTATTATCTTCACTGCTTATTCCTTATGTTACTTTCAGTAATAAATATATACTAAAATCTGGCCAGAGAACAAAGCTATGAATAAAAAAAAAACACGTAAATCGCATAAGTGGTTCTCAAGCGATAAACGCACTAACAGACAGACAGACAGACAGACTGAGAGACGTTGAGTTTTATAATATGTGTAGATGGTGTGGTTGGTTTGTATGACTGAGCTGTTCTTGGGTTACAGTGGCTGGTATGACTGATCGTTATTTTGTGAGTTTATTTAGTTTGGGTATTTTTATATTTGGACTGTGGTGGGTTAGCTATGGGTTTTCTAGAATGTGGTAGGTTAATTTTTTTCTGAGCCCTATTTGGTTAGGTTATGTTAGGTTGGGTTTGAATTTTTCTGAACTATGTTAAGTCGACTTTATTAGAGTATGCCGAAAGGATTAAATGGTAATGTGGATAAGTTTTAAAAATTTTATTTATGTGTTTAAGTACAATATAAGTGTTTAAGTACTATATAAAATGAAAAAAAAAAGTGCTAGTTACTGACTAATGATCGAATGAATATATTCAAAGAACCAAAGACTACAAACCAAAGAGTACAAACCAAAGAGTACAAACTAACTATATGGCATAGATGGATATTATAACAACACCCCCACTATATCAAATAAGTATACACATTTAAATTATATATACAATCTAAACAAATTGAATACCCAACATATTCATGAAGTAATAATGTTTAACAGTGTTCAAACTCTTGGTTAACAAGTCAGCTGGCATCTCATTTGTCTCCAAGTATTTCATTTCTACAATTTTATTACTGACACATTCTCTACAAAAATGATAGCGCACATCAATGTGTTTAGTTCGCTTATGGTAAACATTATTTACAGAGAGTTTAAGTGCCCCTTGATTGTCATTAAACACAGTTATAGGATATAGATCTCCAGTTATTTCACACAACAAGTTGCGCAAATATATTGCTTCCCTACACGCTTCTGTGACACCCATGTATTCTGCTTCCGTGCTTGATAAAGCTACGGTTTTCTGTTTCTTTGTTTCCCATGAGATTGCACACCCAGCCAATACAAAGCACAAGCCAGTGTATGACTTCCTATCTATAACATTATTTCCCCAATCAGCATCAACAAACCCTTCTAACTGCGGATTTCCGTTTTTTCTATATTTGAGACCAAAATGCTTTGTTTTCTTTAAGTACCTCAGCACTCGCTTAGCATACAACCATGTTTCCTGATTATAACAGTTATTAAATTGGCTTAAGTAACTAATCGCAAATGCTATATCAGGCCTAGTTAAAACCGCCAAATACATAAGACTTCCAATAAGCTGTTGGTATGGCATTTGGTCTTTACAATTTTCCTCTTTATTAATATTTAATTTAGCCTCTAAAGGAGTATCTGCAATTTTACATTCTGTCATATGGAATTTTTTTAATAATTGGTCTATATAATTTTTCTGAGTCAAAGTAATTTCACCTTTAGTTTTGTCTACATTTACACTCATTCCAAGACATTGCTTAACCTCTCCTAAGTCCTTGATTTTAAACTGTGACTCTAATGCATTTTTTAAACACATAGTTTCATTATCATCATTAGAAAAAATAAAGAAGTCGTCGACATAAAGTGTAACAATTGTTCTGCGACTATTCTTATTTTTGGTATACAAACAAGACTCTATCTTAGAACGCTTATAACCCATTTTGATGAGATACCTTCTTGTACCGTGCTCTTGAAGACTGCTTTAAGCCATAAATGGCCCGTTTTAATTGAAGTATTTTTTCACAACTTTTTGTTACAGGAAAACCATCTGGTTTTTGCATATAAATTGTTTCCTCAAGCTCCCCATTCAAGAAAGCAGTAGTCACGTCAAGATGTGTTATATTTAAACCTAACTGAGCAGATAATGCAAATAAAAATCTCAGTGTTGTATGCCTAACAACAGGTGAAAATGTCTGTGAATAGTCCACACCTGTTTTTTTGCATATAACCACACGCCACGAGCCTAGCACGATAACGAACATTATTATAATTGTCATATTTCTTTCTTAGAACCCATTTGCACTTCACAAGCTTACCACTTTTTGGAGCATCTACCAACTACCACGCACTATTATCATCAAAACACTTAAGTTCTTCATTCACAGCCTTTAACCACAACTCTTTTTCAGGTCCTTTCAGTGCTTCTTCCGGAGATAAGCCGCTCGCATCATCAAATACATTTTCATCAACGCGCATATCTGAGAATCCTAAACGATCTGGTTTCTTTCTGCTCCTCATCGGCCTGTTTTCTGGTTCAGTCGTTTCAGTAGTATCATTAGTGTCTTCACCTTCACTTGGTATATACAACTCATCAGATGATTCTACCACTGATGCTTCATTTTTTGCAGAAGTGTCCCCCACTGAATCTAAACTTTCTTCTTTTTGTTCAGCATTAGATGTGCTCTCATTTACTGGTATGATAGCTTCTTCTTCCATGATGATGAAATATCTGCTAGTTGTCATAGATTTAGTCCTTGGGTTGTAAAGTCGGCAACGTTTGGCATTTTCTGGAAATCCCATCAATATATATTTCTCTGACTTCTTGTCGCATTTTTGTCTTCTTTCCTTTGCTACATGAACCATCACAGTACTGCCAAATATTCTCAGATGGTTTATGCCAGGTTTTCTTCCTGTCCACTTTTCAAATGGCGTTTTTCCATCCAACACCGATGCTACAATTCGACTCTGAAGATAAACAGCTGTGTTTGTCGCCTCAGCCCAAAAATCTTTGCCTAAGTTTGCGTCAAACAACAGGCACCTCACTTTCTCTACGATTGTGCGATTACGGCGTTCACATAATCCATTTTGCTCTGGTGTGTAAGCGTTGGTTTTTTTAATGATTAATACCTTTCTTTAGCAAGTATGTGTCAAATTCACTATTACAAAACTCACCTCCATTGTCACTTCTCAATGTTTTGATTCTTTTGTTAGTTTCATTTTCCACTTTTGCTCTAAATTCCTTAAAACAAGTCAAGGCTTCGCTTTTGTATTTTAGAAAATATACAAATAT
>NQII01012221.1:0-24883 GCA_002778355.1 Clitarchus hookeri
AAATATTTCCACGCCCACGTACACAGTGGTAAATTTATGTTAAAACATTTGGAAGGAATAAATCTAACAGAATATGCGACCCACTCACATCTGCTAATACGAGTGTAAACCTCAGTTCATGAATAAAATATTTAACACTTGTTNCACTCACATCTGCTAATACGAGTGTAAACCTCAGTTCATGAATAAAATATTTAACACTTGTTGCGACGGGAAAAATTATGACAGTTTTGCGCCAATTTTTATTATAAATACACATACACACCCACGCAAGACACCAAATTAAGGTATGACAAAAAAGACAACCCATTACATAAAAATGTGGAAACATTTCCCAGTAACGAACTTAAGATAATGTACTTCATGCCCCGACCAGTGCTACATATTTATATTTCCGTATCTAAGCGATATTCCAAGGCGAAAAAACCCTAGTANCCGACCAGTGCTACATATTTATATTTCCGTATCTAAGCGATATTCCAAGGCGAAAAAACCCTAGTATTTTAAGTTGTATTTATCTGGAACCTTCAGAGAAATCGTCTATATTCACNAAAACCCTAGTATTTTAAGTTGTATTTATCTGGAACCTTCAGAGAAATCGTCTATATTCACACACAAAAAAACCTCAACGTTGGAAAATAATAGAAATTCTAGTCTCTAATATGATATTTTTAATTTATTGAATACACGTCATAATAATATAGCTAAACATGATTCTAAAGTAGTCCCCAGTTAAAGATGNATATTTTTAATTTATTGAGTACACGTCATAATAATATAGCTAAACATGATTCTAAAGTAGTCCCCAGTTAAAGATGATCCTACAAAGGTACATACGTACGTTGGTTATGTATCAGCCCTGGCGTGGCAGTGTATCACATACACATACAAACGATAAATTTTCGAAAGTTCAGAAGCGAGAGCAAAATTACTCAGTATCGGTGTTAATTTTTGCGACAAACTTTATGCATNTAAATTTTCGAAAGTTCAGAAGCGAGAGCAAAATTACTCAGTATCGGTGTTAATTTTTGCGACAAACTTTATGCATATCCATCAGGCCAAGAAAGAGTTATGTTCCTTGCTAGCATACTTGTGCTCTTATCAGCCACTCGTGATGCCGTGAAGATACAAAATCTCGTATAATGCAAGTACATAAGCAATATTTTCACAAAAAAATTATTAAAATACTTATGTTAACGCACATGAGGTTTATTATTCATGCATAATTTAAAAAGTGTCAGGCAGAAGGAGAGAATACTCAGTTCAGAAGGCCTACTGCAATTTGCGAAATTATGAAGGTTTGGACACACTATTTCAGCTCCCAATATAAAATAACCGCCCACGCCCATTTCGTAAAGATTATTTCTTCCATGGTGTCACATAAGAGAGAGACGGCATTGGCTAGAGCTCTCGTTTCCCAACACAAGCATGCGTACAGCATCCTTTCTTTTGTACAAACATTTTCGCACAGGAAATCCACCTACACACCAGCCCATTCTTCACTCGGCCTCTTCCCCTCAAAACGACGAGAAAAGTTCGAGTCCCGACACGGTCGATCCCAAAATTTTGACCTTCAACTCCTCAAAATCATTCCTTCCTCAGTTCGTTTGTTTGTCAAAGAGAACCTAGCCGACTTAACAGCGCGATAAAGACATAATATTTTTCAGATTGAACCGTTTTCCCCGTACTGCACTTTATCGTACAACTTTTATTTAAAACAGACCATTGCATTCGAATTTATACATCACCGAATTAGATAGACTTCAGAAAAGCAATAGGATTATGTTCAATAAATGTATTATCCTACTTTTTCCATGCATTTCTGATGATGGATAGTTCACAGATGCAAGGCATTCAAATGTTGGAGTCTATCATCAACTTCATTGGGGTCTTCAGGAAATATGTCTTCGGATTTCTTGTCGACTTCTGAAATATTCACGACACTTTTTTCAGCAAAGTCAGCTAGCTACTGTTTTCGCCGTCAACACTGTCTTCATTATCGTGTACAGGGCCCTTTCCTTTTTCACAACTCTTCGAGCCGGAACGAAATCTTATATACGCTGTAGATAATTAGGAAAAATCAACCTGATATGACACACTAGGGCCTGTTTTATTTACGGAATATTCTCACAACACACAGCGAGCAGTGTCGCTTCGATTGTGATTAGCAGGGGTATTAACGGGGGAGCATGTCATGTTAAAATAGTCTACCATGAACCCTGATGATTATTGACTCGTGAAAAAAACCTTGAAATACTACCGCCATCGCTACCAAGCACGATAGAAACACATCACTTTGAATAACTACGAAAAAATTTAATATGAATACCTTACTGCCGGGTATTACAGAGATCACGATGATATCATAAATATATGATTGCAAATATGTATCAAGTTGGTTTTGAACCATGGCGATTACGTTAAGGTACATCTTCGTTTTTGTTAATAATTTTTTGCCCCCTAGGGTGAAAACGAGCCCATGATTACACAAGTTAGAGTTTGCAACATCGCACCTCTGTCGTTTATCAGATATAAAGTTATTCTTTATTTCATTAAAATGTCGGCAGCAATAAATTCAAGCCCTATTCCCGATGCATAAATATTTACAAACTGTTCTGTGAACACTGCGGTATTCCTTATCGCAGGGAACCAAGAAACGTGGCGGTAGAGATCAGGCGCCTTTCTATAATGGTTATATGGCACTGACACAGGACTGGACACGCTCAATACATCACACCATCCTCTCGACAGCAGTCTCTCACCTACCAGAGTGCACGCCTCAGATCAAGGTGAGCTATGTTAGATTTCCGTCAGGTTTGCACTTGTATTTTCGCGCATGCAAGAAACGTGATTGATGCCATTGCCAACAGTATCACCTGTGATGGACTTGGTGATGTCCGTCAGTATTTCTCGGGACACTTGAACTTCTTCACCTCCTAAACGCCCTCACCCCCATGACACTGTGCAAGGGCAACGAAATACATTTAATAATTATTTTAAAGCCATTCACAAATAAACTCTGCCAAACTAGCGAATGAAAAAGTTAAAGTGAGTCGATGCAAATCGTATTCTTCCAAATACATTTTGTTTGGTTTTTTTTTTATCTCCTTCAGTGACACGCATACACTAGCCATTTATGAATTCATGAAACGTTTCCCTTATATCAAAATCTATTACATGTTTCATTACGCATACCCTACTTTCTGATACTCCGATGCAATAACTAATTACGTAACACATCATATATGAGACGCGTTCAAATGAATCCCGTTAGATGCGCGACATGTGAGATATTGATTTGTANGTAACACATCATATATGAGACGCGTTCAAATGAATCCCGTTAGATGCGCGACATGTGAGATATTGATTTGTAGTTTTCTAACGCGGATACTGAATTCTAGCACTATATGTGACGCATGTGCAATGATCTGCAAGTTTCCATAGGCTTCATAACTAAATGCGTGGCAGTTAAAACTGTGNCTATATGTGACGCATGTGCAATGATCTGCAAGTTTCCATAGGCTTCATAACTAAATGCGTGGCAGTTAAAACTGTGTTTCAGTTTGTAATCCAGGTTTAATCAGAAACGAAGCATTCTTATCTGTGTGGTACATGTGCTGCTACTGAAGCTAGCTGCATTCACATATGCAGTGCGGAGTGTACTCACTCAGTATAGTGTACATACGCATACTCTGCTGAATAACTCACGCACTGTCGTGTTGGCTCTGCTGCGTTACTCTTTGCAACGCCAAAACTCTGGAATTAACTATATTTCAGTAAGTACTACATATATTATCGCAACTGAACACCTGCGTTATCACCATAGATTCGTCAGTCTTGAAAATCGTTGCATGCATAGGAGCAGTAGGGAATACAATTGCCCTGTAAAGGACTCTGTGTCTCAAACTCTTTGGCGCCCAACGAACAATTCACACAAGAGGAGGCAAGGGTACTAGGCCAGCAAAATAGGGATTCCTATAGGCGGCGGGCAAAAAGTATGGAGGATATGCATATGAGCAATACACTGGAGGGAACGGAGGCGAGAGCCGAAGAAACCCTACTAGAGAACCTAAGGACTAGGGATGTGGTAAGCGAAGACAAAAGTCCTCAACTAGAGCCATGCAGTGCTCCATTTTGAAGCGGGACAAGACTATACAGGGTCCGGTGCCGCCTCTGTTCACAGCGCTTTTGTAATAAGAGTATCGGTTGGCCCCAGACATTCTGACCGATGGAAGGCACCCAATACAACTGTTGGAAATGCAGAGAGCAAAGAACGTGCCAAAACCATGGAGAAGGGGAACACTTTTCACCCCCGGACCGAACCTCCGCTAGCCACTTAGAACAGACACGTAGAATGCCCGAAGAAATAGTGCTGCCCGAATTTTCAGGCAGGCCCCATGAAGACCCTATATATTTTATAGATAATTGTGAACACGTTTTCAAGGCCGGCGGGATTCCTAATAAACGGAGGGTGCTGAAGGCACGAGAGCAGTTAAAAGGCGCTGCCCTTATCTGGTGGAACAAATATGGGGAGTTTGTGATGAGCAGGGAGCAGTACGCTACCCGCCTGGACAATAAGTTCGCAGGGGAGGAAGTTCTGACCGCCTTAACAACAGACTTCTACACACACAAACAACAAAGGCAAGAAGAATCAGAGATTTTTATTAGGCGGAAAGCGCAAATAGATATTCCCGTATCGCTCCAGAAAGTACCGAGGTAGAGGGAGTGGGTATCATTACCAAGTTAATGTTACCAGCGATAACAAGCGTCTTCGACATCCGCGGGCGACGGGAATAGAGGAATTGGTGGAGAGAGCGATTGAGGCGGAGCTCGATTACGAAGAACAGGAGAAAACAAACGTTCCGACCCGCCTGCCACCCGTGCACGCGGCGCGAACGGCAGAGAATAAGAGACCCGCTAGAAGCGCAGAGGGACAGTACTTGCCACCGAAGTGTTGGTATTGCCCCGAGAGACACTTGCACCGGGACTGTCCAACAGTGAGAAACCGCCATGCAGCCGCTAAGGAAAAAGACACCACAGCTGGCCCCCTCGACAAAGGGAAGGGGAACCGCCAGGGTGGAAAGAGGGATTCGGGAAATGCCGCCGCCAGGACACAAAGTCACCCGACAGCCCCGGCATAATACAAAGGGTGGAACCAATTTTAATGGTAAGCGATCTGAGGCCGGGAACACACGCCCCTCGGATAAGAGACCGCATAAATGACCAGGACCTTAAGGCAGTACTGGACACGGCCGCAACAGGCAATTTCATTAAAAGCCAGCTGCTAACTCCCGAACAGAAAAGTCAGATAAAGAAAAACTCCAGAATAATTCAAATGGCCCAGTCTGATTCACGACTGGCCATAGACGGAGTTATTACATTGTCAGTATCCACAGAGGTAGAAACAGTCCAAACTGAATTTTTTTGCGCACCGCATTTAGTGGAGGAGATTATCCTCTGGCAACATTGGCTAACAAGCCAAAATTGCCTAATCGACTGTGGACAACAGGGGCTATATTTAGGCAAGCAGGATAGGATGGCCATTAACTGGGAAGCCCCAATAAACACACAAAAATTACAAGAAATTTGTAGTGAATAGGTAAACCACCAACTCGGGGCTGACCAACTGAGGATATTATTGCGGATACTCAACGGTCATGTAGCCGTATTCGAGCATACTGGAAGATTAAATCAGACCACGGCCATTCAACATGAAATCTGGGTAACCGATGCTCGCTCCATATACTGCCGACCAGGTAACCCGTCCGCCTACCGCATGCAAATAATTTTAGACCAGGTAGCTGAGATGAAATCGCAAACAATAGTGGAGCCAACTGACTCACCATATAACGCAAGAGTGGTGCTTGTGCGAAAGAAAGATGGAGAACTGCGTTTTTGTGTCAACTACCAGGCCTTAAAAAATTTCACATNAGAGTGGTGCTTGTGCGAAAGAAAGATGGAGAACTGCGTTTTTGTGTCAACTACCAGGCCTTAAAAAATTTCACATACCCTATAGCACCCCCAATTATAAACCTGGCATTATACGAGACGCTGGATCCCCTTGCACGTATATTCTCCACTCTAGACATGTGCAGTGGATACTGGCAAATCCCGGTACACCGAGGATACAGGAAATATTAGGCGTTTACAACCCCAGAAGGTGAAACCCTGCAGTTTCGAGTAATGCCNCGGTACACCGAGGATACAGGAAATATTAGGCGTTTACAACCCCAGAAGGTGAAACCCTGCAGTTTCGAGTAATGCCCTTCGGGTTGAAGAATGCACCCACTACTTTTCAACGACTGATGTCAGCAGTAGTTTTGACGGGCTATAGCGGCCAATTTTGCCTAGCATACCTGGACGATGTCATTGTATATTCGCGCACATGGGAAGAACACCAGGTGCACTTGCAAAAATTCCTGGAGCGCTTTGAACTCCATGGACTCACGTGCCAACTGGATAAGTGTGACTTCGGGAAGACCCGAGTAGAATACTTAGGACTTATAATTACCCCAGATGGGAATTATCCAAAGCCCGAGAAAGTGACGGAGATTGAGGAGGCTAGAGTACCAACTAACAGGAGACAGTTGAAACTTTTTCTGGGGTTATGAAATTGTCTCAGAGAGTTTATAGCAGATGTCGCCCCTATTATGGCCCCCCTCAATGAACTGNTTTTCTGGGGTTATGAAATTGTCTCAGAGAGTTTATAGCAGATGTCGCCCCTATTATGGCCCCCCTCAATGAACTGCTACTCAAAACAACTCTCTGGAAGTGGACAGACAGACACGAAGAAGCATTCCGAGTATTAAAGGTGCGATATGGCGACATAACCTTGCTATACCGGCCTATGCCGGAATTACCCCTAATTTTACAGACCGACGCAAGCGGAGCCAGAATGGGCGCTGTCCTATACCAGGAGTAGTCACAGAACCAGCGACGAATTATAGCGTATGCTAGATGGTACGATTTGCTCTGTGTTACGACGTACCACAGTAATGAGCAGGAGTGCTTGGCAGTTATTTAGGCAGTCCGCAAATACCCGATAATGGAACTCCTGGCTGGTAAGTAAGAGTCTTGTCTATTTAAGGCCCTTACACCAAGAGTGACGAGAAAGCCAAATTGGGTAGGTGGGCCTTATAATTAATGGAATTCTCCTTCACCATCGAGCATTGCCCGGGCTCGAAAAACGAGCTGCCCGATGCCTTATTCCGCCGACCACAGATTCCCAACAAAGAGACAGAAACCGACGACTGGGAGCGAATGCTGCCTCCCTCTCCTACAAAACTCCCATAGCTGGATGACGTGGAACTACAGCTAGTAAAGTTCCATGAAAACAAAAATCTGTTACAAGACTAACAGCAGGCCGACCCCAAATTAAAGGAGTTAATGAGGAGGTATCCAGACCAGTACGAGGGAAGAGATGGCATAATCTGGGCGAGACCGCACCCACAGACAGATAAATGGAAAATTTGGGTCCCCCACGTGCTACGAGACAGTATCTGTGAACACCACCATGACCACCCCGACACAGGACATCCGGGTTTTCACGAGACCTTAAGGGCCCTGACCAACAGATATACGTAGCAAGGAATTAGTAGATGTGAGGGCATACGTCGCCAGGTGCCAGACTTGTTATGAAAACAAGGATACGATACACACCCCATCGGCAGAAAATGCCATAGACACACATCGCCATCGATATCATGGGACTTTACCCNCAAGGATACGATACACACCCCATCGGCAGAAAATGCCATAGACACACATCGCCATCGATATCATGGGACTTTACCCACGCACACACAGAGGAAAGAGATACCTACTATTCATGACCGATATTTTCTCCAGGTGGACAGAGGTGTTCCTGTTACCCAACCAGGAGGCCCACACAATCATCCGGCAAGTGGAGAGAGAGNTTTCTCCAGGTGGACAGAGGTGTTCCTGTTACCCAACCAGGAGGCCCACACAATCATCCGGCAAGTGGAGAGAGAGAGGTATTTCCACGGTGGGGGTACCCGAAATGTGTGTTAACCGACAATGGAACCTTGTTTACAGAGGTAGAATGGACGAAAGCCTGTGAGACAGGGGGGGCAGAAAAGTGGACGACTCCAGCTTACCACCCAAGGGCCAACCCTGCAGAATCCAGGAATCAAGAATTAAAGAAGAGTCTGCGAATAACAATGGGCACGAATCATACTCAATGGGACACACAGCTACCTGAGATCCTGTTTACACTGCGACGTCGGCACAATGACGCCATTGGAACTTCTCCCAGCAACCTAATACTGGGATACAATCTCCACAGACCTGGAGAATGGCAGTGGGAAACAGAACCTACAGAACTTCCCGCCCCCGAAGAAATACGAAGAGAAGCGATATGGAGAACAGGAGCAGCTCGGAGAAACCCACAACAGTATATCTGGCTGAAATACCCCGAACAAGTGGCCGCCGGACACCACTTGCCCGAGGGTAGTCACATATTAAAACACAACCATCCTTTAAGCCGAGCTAGTGAAAAATTCTGTGCGGGATTTGCGCCTAAGTGGCGAGGGCAGTATATATTAGTCGAGAGACAGGGAAATGTATATTGGGCAGAGGACGAGAGGGGAAATATGCATAAGGTGCCACGGAACCAGATACGCCCTATACCCGAACCCTACACTGATAGTCCCACAGGAATTACAAAGGACAGCCCAGGGAAATCCCGCAGTGGGTCACTAGGTCACCGAATGTTGAGCCAGGGCGTGGGGATAGGGGGTCAAAACGATAAGCCGGCCATTGCCCCTCCACGCTATCTCAGTGGNGAATGTTGAGCCAGGGCGTGGGGATAGGGGGTCAAAACGATAAGCCGGCCATTGCCCCTCCACGCTATCTCAGTGGCTCAAGGGTGCACGGGCCACTGCACCTGCCGATAATGGAGCTTGAAACCACAGCCACTTATCCGGCTGAAAATTCGCAGGTGCCAGACGGAACAAGAGAAAGCCGACAGGCGAGTGAGAGAGAATGTAAGCGCGAAGAAGAAGTGGGCGAAAGCANGTGCCAGACGGAACAAGAGAAAGCCGACAGGCGAGTGAGAGAGAATGTAAGCGCGAAGAAGAAGTGGGCGAAAGCAGGCGGGCGAGCGAAGGGGAACAGGCGAGCGGGAGAAAGGGGGAGTACAGCCTAAGAAAGAGGGGGGGCGTTGAAAAGAATGGAGGCCGAAAGTAAACGAGGAAGAGGTAGAAACCGCGAGTGAATAACAGCGAGGATGGCGCAACTAACAGGGAATATGACGCGACCCCAAGACCAGTCAGCACCAGCAGAGCAACGGACCCGAGACANAGGATGGCGCAACTAACAGGGAATATGACGCGACCCCAAGACCAGTCAGCACCAGCAGAGCAACGGACCCGAGACAAAATCATACAGACGAGGAAGTACAGGATGCCAGCAGCCGAGCCAGAGACGAGTTCCAGGGTTTCAGCTTCAGGCCCGCCTGGCGAGAGGATGGCAACGCAGACTTCTTCCCCGCACACTGTCAGGGATCAAGTGCGGGGAAACACGCCCCCTAGTCCGACAGGGATCGAAGCCAGGCGAGTGCAACCTTGGCGCATCTGTAGAGGCCGACAGGAACCCGGTTTCTACCAGGAATGTCGCAAGTACAGAATGCGTGAACCGTGCTGTCTACACCAATAACATACTCTGTATGACATGAGGGAAGCCAGTTTTTCTCATGACACCCGCTGTGAGAGAAAGGTAGGGCGGCGTGCACAACCTAACCATGGAACTGAAGTGCGACTAGGTAAATTTNTGACACCCGCTGTGAGAGAAAGGTAGGGCGGCGTGCACAACCTAACCATGGAACTGAAGTGCGACTAGGTAAATTGATTTGTTACCTGTGTAACCTTACAATGTGTTAGAAGCCCCAACATCTGTGCGGTGAGAAATAAGTTCAGGACGTCCCAGCCGAAAAGAAATTGCCAGATGCCTGTATCTGAGTGTACTATCTGTTTAAGGTAAAGATATAGTGTGTATATTCCCAGTGTATAAAATACTTTTGTTTTTTCAACACCGCCTGTATCAGCGAGAGTTGGCAAAAATAGTCAGGTAAGAGAGTTTTTTTTCCACGGCCTGTGAAGCCATCGTAACAGTAAAACAATAACATGTGTAAGTTATCCATNCAGGTAAGAGAGTTTTTTTTCCACGGCCTGTGAAGCCATCGTAACAGTAAAACAATAACATGTGTAAGTTATCCAAAAATAAAGTGTGTGTTGCTTCCGCTTGCTGGAAAAACCTTTGTAAAAATGGCAGTGGGCCAGGCATTAACAAGGACAGAGGTTCCAGCATAGCAGATAAGAGGGTTTTTTTATTTGTACAGCTTACGCGCTGAAGTAGCACTAAATACATACCTGTCAACACTTAAACAATGTGGAGAGGCCTATTTAGGGAGTGTTGTATAAATATGTAAAAATGTCACAATGTTTGTAACCCTGTAAGAACATTGGTAAGTACTATACGGAGTCCGAGGTGTGTGGTACCAGGTGTTTTTTTTAGATAGTTCAAAAAGTAGATCGGCCTGCAAAGTATGTGAAACATAATATGTAAATTGTAAAGTTATCGGCCTTCAGCAATATGTACGCAGAGCCAGAGTGTTTGTTAGACCTTTCTTGCAGACAGGAGGCTAGCTAGATAGGAACTAATGCAGGGCGGGCATCCTTGGTTATTAGGAGGGAAAGAGAGACAGTGAAGGGAGGCCACAGCTGCCTCGCAGTGAGAGGAAAGAACACACAACACGGACTGTCAGCCACAGAAGGGGAACTACAGACAGAGATGCAACCGAAACCGAAATTTGGCAAAGGTGGTTCAGCTTCGACGAGAAGGGAGGGAATTGACGAATGACGCCTCTTGAAGTAGAAGACTCGCTGACCCCCTTCGCGAGCACCTCGCAGTTAACACGTGTAATGAGGCACGTGGACAGCCAGAACGGATCGCAGTTACACGTGTCAAGGTTGTGATGAGTAAGAGCTGGCATATCACCGGAGCACCCAGAAAATGCTATGTAAATACGTAGGAAAGTGGGAGAAATTGCAGAGCCAAGCAAGAGCACCTCTAGCTTCACGCCTGAGAAAATGGCTGACCAATTGAAAGTGGGGGCCACAAATACTCCTCACCCCTACAACCCTTTTAGCCAAACCGCGGAAAAATAAACTGAGATGGTAAATGCAAGGGGCAAGATCACCATGTCCCCCTTCCCTGAACCATCACGAACAATGGCACCTGGCTGAAGGGCTTTGTACTGAAGGCAAACACCATCCCCCTTCTTCCAATAAGAAAAACACGTGCAGACAAATAGGGAGGGAGGCTAGAGAGCATATAAGCCAATTTTCTTGAGAAGATGGCGGGAGTTCATTATCACCGTGCCAATAGAAGAGTTACATCGTGAAATCGCGAAGAGGACGTCCGAATTAGCCCAGAACAGCNGTAAATGCAAGGGGCAAGATCACCATGTCCCCCTTCCCTGAACCATCACGAACAATGGCACCTGGCTGAAGGGCTATGTACTGAAGGCAAACACCATCCCCCTTGAAGGTTATTCTTTTTGTGCACGTCTGTTTATCCCTCCCTCCGATCTGAGCATATAAGCCAATTTTCTTGAGAAGTTGGCGGAGGTTCATTATCACCGTGCCAATAGAAGAGTGACATCGTGAAATCGCGAAGAGGACGTCCGAATTAGCCCAGAACAGCAGTCCAGGGGGAGATGGCACCCAGCTGGCCTTTTCCAAGGCCGCCCACATCGCCGGAGCTCATCCACAGCTGGCAACATACCAGTACCACACTAGCAGAGTAGTTAAGTATCAAGTCACCATCCACAGAAGCCCCCCTCCACCACGACGTCGCCCACAGTAATCCGAGTTAGCCAAATCAGAGTACCACAACTCGGAAGTGTNACAGCAGTCCAGGGGGAGATGGCACCCAGCTGGCCTTTTCCAAGGCCGCCCACATCGCCGGAGCTCATCCACAGCTGGCAACATACCAGTACCACACTAGCAGAGTAGTTAAGTATCAAGTCACCATCCAGAGAAGCCCCCCTCCACCACGACGTCGCCCACAGTAATCCGAGTTAGCCAAATCAGAGTACCACAACTCGGAAGTGTTTCTGTATGTTTTTATAACTTGAGACAATATATTCATCCGTTAAAGTGAAACACCAAAAGACTACCTTATTGAAATACCCTCAACCTTCAAGGCACCTTATAGTCTGTGCTTGGATGAATTATCTCCGACCCTATGAACCACTCTCTGTGCCACAGGTGGGGAATAGCGTCAACTTGTATTTCAATAAATACACCACATTCAACACTCTTAAATGTGATTCCAACAGAATGTCCCATAATTAGCAATTTGAGCTGAAGTCTCACTGAAAACAACCAAGGTAGATTCGTGACTCTTCGATTTGAGATATAGAAACTCTCCAAATCAAGAATAGGTTTTATGTCCCCGAGCAAATCCCAGCTGACCAGAAGGTCTGGAGACCACATTTCTTTGCATTATGGATTCCAACAGCAATGTTGGATTTCCGTGACCGTCATATTGTCTCGCGATGACCTTGGAATGACATTAAATTAGAATAATCGTGCATAATTAAAGAAACTGTAGAAAATTGCAAAAATCCGGAGGCGAGGGAATTNATTAGAATAATCGTGCATAATTAAAGAAACTGTAGAAAATTGCAAAAATCCGGAGGCGAGGGAATTGCATTATACAACTCGACCGCCATTTTGGACGTCCGTGACTTTAGCCTTGACCTAGGAATGGCCTGAAAATAAAAAAAACATATAAAATTGGGCAAACGATATAAAACATCGGGGAAAATCTACACTTTGGACCGCGATCTCTACCTTGGATATCCTTATTCCTGTATTGACCCCATACTACTTTAAATTGGAATAATATATACAAATAACAATTGTCATAGGATAAATAATAGAGCAAAAATTCCATTACTGTGCATGACCACGATCTTGGAATGGAGTGGAGAGATTCGGACGGGTCTTAACTTCGAGGCCATGAGAGCCGATGAGAGTGAAGTGAGGTGAGTATGGAGCGGCGCCAGAATGCAGGGGCAGGGGAAAAGGGAGATCCCGGAGACAACCCGCTGACCAGCGCCATCGTCCGGCACGATTCCTACATTCGAAAATCCGGAATTGGGCCTAGTTCGCCTAGGCGTTACGCGAGCAGTCTAACCACTACACTACCGTGGNCATACCTATAATTATGTGATTAATTCACGAACTATACCACTTGGCAACAGCTTTAGTGTTTTGTATGCAGTCCGCTGTCAGTGCATTTATAATTATCATCTTCATTAATATTTTGTGTGCTGAATATTGATTAGTTGGAAATTAAGCCCAACTTCTGCATGAGAGGTCTACAATTTTCTTACCTCGACTAAAATAAACTCNTATTGATTAGTTGGAAATTAAGCCCAACTTCTGCATGAGAGGTCTACAATTTTCTTACCTCGACTAAAATAAACTCGTTCAAAGGAGCTGCTCAGGATTTTACATAAACAATTTTTTTTANTACAATTTTCTTACCTCGACTAAAATAAACTCGTTCAAAGGAGCTGCTCAGGATTTTACATAAACAATTTTTTTTAATTTTACACCTTTCCTATTAGTTCACCTTACATGCAACGCATTGTGCCCCATGTACGATCAAAAAATGATAGGTAAATTAATGATCAACTTCCTCAAAAATNCCTTACATGCAACGCATTGTGCCCCATGTACGATCAAAAAATGATAGGTAAATTAATGATCAACTTCCTCAAAAATAATAAATTCATCAAGTACATGGCACAAACCACATAAGACAAATGCCAGAAAAAATATTTAAAATTGACACAAAAAANAATAAATTCATCAAGTACATGGCACAAACCACATAAGACAAATGCCAGAAAAAATATTTAAAATTGACACAAAAAATGACGAATTTACAAAAAAACCTGCCTCAAACATTTACTACACAACGTCATATAAACATATGCTATATCNACAAAAAATGACGAATTTACAAAAAAACCTGCCTCAAACATTTACTACACAACGTCATATAAACATATGCTATATCATTTTCGGTGATTGTATATGTCGCAGAAAATAAAAGAGAACAGTTCTTAGTATATATACATACATGTAAGACATTTTTGTATAATNGATTGTATATGTCGCAGAAAATAAAAGAGAACAGTTCTTAGTATATATACATACATGTAAGACATTTTTGTATAATTAATGACAGCCCTAGATGAAGAAAAAATTGTCAATATATAAAAAGCTGAACATTGTGGTTATGCATTACTTAATCATTCGTTTGAATATATTTACATTAAAAAAATTAAAGACAGGATGGAACAAGTAAATGTTGAAAGTATTCATGTAGGCTTAACATTACTAAGAACATAAAAGATCACAAAATAAATAATAAAAAATTATTTCTTGAAAACTTTTACAACAGAAAAGTAAACGTGACAATTAATTAGTTTAAATCATATTAAGATTATTAATCTACTTTGATTAAAATTTTAAAGTTAAAATTTTTGCTCACAGCATATAAGTGTTTAAAGGTGTGTCCCGAATGAAATGTAAATTAAATCAACTAGTTACAAATATAATTTGCTTAGAGTCTATAAATTTAAATATCTATAAAAACCGTATTGCGAATATGTGCTTGATAGAAGAAATTGAACATTTGAAAATTACACTTTACAGATAAAGTTCTTATCACATAACCGATAGTTGAGTTAGTTAAATAAGGATATCGTCAAATCTACAAGAACGGAATAGTTACCCAATGGGCAAGAAGATGACATACCCACTGCCAGCTAGCAGCATGGAGGAATTTAAATAAAACTTGACTACGTCGCCACCATCTGGACAAGGGCAGGCGATGTGCACTGAAAACCGAACCATGTAGCAAGAATTAGGCCAGCACGTGCAGGGAAGGTCAGGCTTGCACATGCACCCGCACAATAAGAGCAAATATATTACTGAGTGAATATAACAGGAGTACACGGAGAAAACANAAATATAACTGGAGCACACGGAGAAAACCACTATCAAACTGGAGAGTTATCCACCACAGAGGGGCGAACTACGTCTTGGATAACCAAACAAAATGGATAGAAAACAAATCTCACAAATATTATTTATTAGATCTATAACCGACTACGTGATGGCAAAAATTACAATAACAAAACAATATGGTAGGCATTAAAGTGCCGAAACAAACCATTACGGCCACAGCGCAGCATGAACACAACTTTCTCGCAACACATTGAGGAGAAAAGTGGTTGAACCAGTGATGACAACCCTGTCAAAAAAAATTGGTAGAATTTACTTAGAAAACCAATAAATTTTGGTTGCGAATGTATATACAAACGGCATATACTTTATATGTATTTATACATATATAGAAAGAAAGAGAGAGAGAGAGACATACACACACGCAATACGAATGAATATATTATTTGTAATGCTAATGGTTACGCAAACTTATAAAATTAGAAGTCACTGATTGCATTAAATGTTTGCAATGTTTTCACTTATTTTTGTCACCTCATTTAGATTTAACATAAACGCATTTACACTTTAAAATTTATTGTTTAATTTTAACTTCTAACTTTGTTGCCTCTGTTACTTTTCAAATCTGTTTAATACATAAGAACGAAACTTTACAAAACAAAGGACGGCTAATGTAGAAATACATGTGTTTGCTGTCAATATTCTTCCCTAAGTTAGCCTAGATTTGTATCTTACACGCTGCTTCTTTACGGATTGTTTGCAACTTATTTTCACTTAACTGCATCTCTGCTTGTCAATTATTGTGGTCATTGCTGTCTGAAACATATCGGGAAACGGTGTCCCTTATCATACCTCGCTTACTCGCGAGTACTTTACTGACGATCTGGCAGATAATAGAGTGGAAATTAGACATTTGACACCAAATCAGTTTCTTCAGGCTTCCTTAAAACTACAGAACTCAAAAATATAGAAATTTTTTTTTGTTTATCACATGGAGTTAAACTAATTGTTCTGTTTTTAGAAACAGCATCTGCGGATTAAACAGTATGTTTTGGGAAATTTTTGTTTCTCTCTTAAGTATTTTTTTAATAAAACATTAGGAATATATAATTTAAAAAATATGTATTAAAGGATGAACTCTAGTTTCATAAATACATAAACCTTTAAACAAAACTAATAACATTTTAATTTCGTTAATATTCCTCACGTTTATAATTACTTAAAGTTTCAAATGTTGTAATATTTACACCAGGAAAATCATTACAATTCAAAATTATTAATTTGGGTAGAGTATGAAATAACAGAATTTAGGAAAAAAAAATTCGTCAGCGAGTCAAATATTAAGCCAAAGAAATCAGTTTTTATTATATGTGGCATCGTCATTTACAGTTTGTTCACAATTATGTTACTTCCAAATTCAACCTTATTTGTTTGCTCATAGAAAATGAATATAACCGAGTACAGTACCTAATGAAAAATTGTTATGCTTCGTTTACAGAATTCTGTGAATTGGTAAAAAAAACGCAACAATTTTTATTGGCCAAATATATAAGTATATTGTTACATGTTTATGGATTGCATCGCTGGTAGAAGGATTTAGCCGATTCGGGAAAAGGTTCCAAGGTCGGTATCCANTGTTACATGTTTATGGATTGCATCGCTGGTAGAAGGATTTAGCCGATTCGGGAAAAGGTTCCAAGGTCGGTATCCAGGGAATCGTGACCTTTGACATTTGACGTTACCGCTGCCATCTTATCTACCATCTTGTATTTAATTTGATTCATGCTCTATCATTCCATCCCTATATTCTCATGCTCTCGCATTCTTCTTTAGTCACATTTGCTCCTTCCTGCCATCTTTATATAACTAATAAAAATGGTNTATTCTCATGCTCTCGCATTCTTCTTTAGTCACATTTGCTCCTTCCTGCCATCTTTATATAACTAATAAAAATGGTCATATTGTGTAGAACATACAAAATATTTAACCTCGTGCAGGATTCGGAATGTATTTCATGCTGTGTAAGACTTAGGACCAGACCTAACCTAACTTGGTATGATCAAACATAGAAAAAAAATTTAAGTGTCACATATTGAAACCACCTGAGTACCAGAGCCCCTCCTGGCATCATCAAGTCTCCGCCNAGAAAAAAAATTTAAGTGTCACATATTGAAACCACCTGAGTACCAGAGCCCCTCCTGGCATCATCAAGTCTCCGCCAGCACCATATATGTAGAGGGACTTGCCCACTCATGTTGGACTCTGAATATTTATACATTTAGTCACATTCGTACAACCTAATGTATGACTTGGAATTATTTTATACTAGGCTAACATTACTCAACCTAACCTCACATTATCCTAACACAGTTCAGAGAAGTAAAACCCAACTTACAACAGTAAAGCAAAATCAAACCGACCTAACATAACCTAACCTAAGAGAGTGCAATACAATTATACCTACCCTAAGCACACCTATTTCCCACACACCTATAATTTTGTNGAGTGCAATACAATTATACCTACCCTAAGCACACCTATTTCCCACACACCTATAATTTTGTCAACCACAAATACGATGGATGTCGTTTGTTACTACATGAACTTGTTGACATTAGATATTGGTCATAAGGAAGACAGCAGAATATGCATCGTTGAATTATTTTAACCAGATTATATTGTATACATTTTTATAGTCTTTAGTGACGTAATTATATCCCGGGTCCGGTGATTTAAAATAATAAAAGCGNTTATATTGTATACATTTTTATAGTCTTTAGTGACGTAATTATATCCCGGGTCCGGTGATTTAAAATAATAAAAGCGATACTATTCTAAATATATAAATTAATTTTGTATTGATGTGTATTAAGGGGAATGTATTGCGAGATATGCGCAAAACTTTATGCCCAATTTATAATTTTATCTTTTTTTGATGGTGTGTTTTATTATATAACATATTTAAATTAGAATAAGAGGATTGTTTTAAACTTTAATGACATAAGATATATTCGTAGGCACAACCAAAATTTNATAAATTAATTTTGTATTGATGTGTATTAAGGGGAATGTATTGCGAGATATGCGCAAAACTTTATGCCCAATTTACAATTTTATCTTTTTTTGATGGTGTGTTTTATTATATAACATATTTAAATTATAATAAGAGGATTGTTTTAAACTTTAATGACATAAGATATATTCGTAGGCACAACCAAAATTTAAAGCTATTTCACTAGGAAATTCACAGTGACCGAATAAAAATAAATTGTGTTATCCCTAATAATAGTCATTCTTCATTCCTTTCTTATTCAGTAAAAATATGTTACAGTAGGAATTGGTACTGTAGTTTCCCTATATATGATACAAAAACTTCATTGTCATGTGGCGATGTCTTACAAAATGGAGGAAAAAAGCAGTTTTGTGTAGGCATATATGACGATTAAAATAATTGCTTTCAGCATGCAAAATTTGGTCGCAATTGGCCAAATGGTTTGGTAAACATACGAGATGAAACAAAAATATTTGTATGGCCACCATTTATAATATTAGTGCCTAATAACATAAATCCTATACANACAAAAATATTTGTATGGCCACCATTTATAATATTAGTGCCTAATAACATAAATCCTATACATTTCAATGGCCTCCCACAGCATTTATTACTTGCCAAATTTGTTTATAACTTTTTAGTGGTCTCTGAGTTATAACATAAGAGCTTTATTTATATGTGGTACTATCTTCCAAATTGGCTGACAAACAGCACTATCCATCTCTGAAATAAATGCATACATTACGCACTCTCGATATACAACATTTGGTTTAAATCGATTGAATAGATCCCGAGATATAACATTTCGCCCGAAAATATCAAAACTGCCGTCATTTTGAAAGTAGGAATTTCTTTAAAATCGGATGTTCATACTAAGTAATATTACTGGACCAAGTTTGGTGAACCTCTGAACTGCACTCTACTCCTTGATCTCCCATCTGTCCAACTTTAGAGAGAATTAATTTTTGTTAAACCAAGCAGGAGCCAATATTGTAAAATCACTCTGGCCATTTTGTTACAAATTGTTTTTANTTTTGTTAAACCAAGCAGGAGCCAATATTGTAAAATCACTCTGGCCATTTTGTTACAAATTGTTTTTATTATGTTGTCAAATTTTTCCAACCAAAAACTGAATAGTTTTAACTAATTCTTAAAAAACAAACATTTTAANTCAAATTTTTCCAACCAAAAACTGAATAGTTTTAACTAATTCTTAAAAAACAAACATTTTAACTATATAATTAATTGAATAAAATTATACCAGAAGGCTGTTTTTAATACGACATTAAAAATAAGTAATTAGTATACCAAATTTTACATTTCAGAACACCATTCACTGTTGATAAACTATCGTTTATTACTAAACACAACAAACGTGACTAATAGTGAACTGATGTTGGCAGTGTCTAAAAGCCTAGGCTGATAGAGCATAATGTGTTTGGCGAGGTAAAGGAAAATGAGGAATTTCATTACCAAACCGAAATGTTTGTGCACTAAATGATTAAAATTATTTATATGTTATCCATATCTGTATTCCATAAATCCAATGTTTCCAAATAAAAACTTCTTACATTTAAATAGGTTCATTTAAAACAATTTCAAAAAACGTTGACATGAGTTTGGCGCACTCCCGCGGGAATGACGCGGGGGGCGAGAGGAGGTGAGCGCCCCACGCCAGAAGAACGTTCGCACTCTTTCTCTCGCTGTCAGTTGCCCGAGTGCGCCGACGAGTATAGACGTGGTCGTATTGTTTTTGCGCTTCGCTCCGAGCGACCATCAAAAGGATAAGTTTCTCAAAAGATCTGCGCAGCCCTCCACGACGGTACAAGTGGCAGTAGGGGAAGCAAATCAAAACCGAAAAAAATAGACATTATGACGACAATTACTTGAAATATGTATTTACTGTCATAAATAATAAACCTNAATCAAAACCGAAAAAAATAGACATTATGACGACAATTACTTGAAATATGTATTTACTGTCATAAATAATAAACCTCAATGTATAATTTGCGGCGAAGTATTATCACGTGAGAGTATGAAACCATCAAAGCTTATTCGTCACCACTCAACCAAATATTGCAAGAAAGTTGATAAACCGTTGGATATCTTTGGACGAAAGCTGAAAACCCTTAACCAGCAGCAAAATACCATGATTCAGGTAATAAAATAGTATTGTTATTTGTCGATAACAAACTATATTTTTATATAAAATAATTTTCTCCCTTTTTTTGTGATTGTTGTTGTCTGTTTTTGGTTATCCAGTGTAAACGAGAACGTATTATTAGCTAGCTACCGAGTCGCATACCGAGTCGCTAAAGCAAGGAAGCCGCATACCGTTACAGAGAATGTTATTCTGCCAGCAGCCGTGGATATGGTGGAAATTATGTTAGGAAAGCAGGAGGCAAACAAGCTAAAAAGCATACCGCTTTCTTATAATACTATTGAACGCAGAATAAACGATATGGCCAGTGACGTTCGAGAACAAGTAGTTGAAAAATTAAAGAATAGCCCACATTTTGCTTTGCAGTTTGACAAATCTACNCCAGTGACGTTCGAGAACAAGTAGTTGAAAAATTAAAGAATAGCCCACATTTTGCTTTGCAGTTTGACAAATCTACTGGTGTTTTAAATTGTGCGCAATTTGTGGTATTTATGCGCTATGAAGCAGATGAAAGTATCACAGAAGACATTTTATTTTGCAAAGCAATTCCTGTGAANTTGTGGTATTTATGCGCTATGAAGCAGATGAAAGTATCACAGAAGACATTTTATTTTGCAAAGCAATTCCTGTGAACACTACAGCCCAGTGTTTGTACGACATGTTTTTACAAAGCACTCGCGACTTCGAGATTGATCGGAGAAAATGTACCGCTATTTGTAGCGATGGCGCTAAAGCTATGAATGGCAACACGAGCGGACTCGTTGCGAAATTAAAATCAATAAACCAAATGTTTTATGGACACACTGATTTCTTCATCGGCAAGCTCTAGAAGCCAAGGTTTTACCTTCTGATTTAAATTATGTGCTTAAAGAGGTGATCATAATTGTGAACTCTATTAAAGGTAAAGCCTTGCAAACTCGACTGTTCAGAATGGTTTGTGAAGACATGGGTTCGCTCCATCAAAATCTCCTTTATCTTATAGAGGTCAGGTGGCTATCCAAAGGAAAGGTATTTACGAGAGTTCTGGAACTAAAAGCTGAATTGTTAATGTTGTTACAAGATTCTAAATCTTAATATGCGAATTNGTATTTACGAGAGTTCTGGAACTAAAAGCTGAATTGTTAATGTTGTTACAAGATTCTAAATCTTAATATGCGAATTATTTTTGTGGCCCTGTTTGGTTACTAAAATAAGCATTTCTTTCTGATCTATTCAACCACCTACATGTTTTAAACAAGAGCCTCCAAGGGAGAGAAGAAAACATTCTAACGGCCAAGGATCAAATCAAAGGATTCCTCGCAAAACTTGGTTATTGGTCAACGTCTTTACAAAAAATGATATCTGAGTCTTTCCCTTGCGTTTNAAAGGATTCCTCGCAAAACTTGGTTATTGGTCAACGTCTTTACAAAAAATGATATCTGAGTCTTTCCCTTGCGTTTACAAGATTGTCGAAGAAACTGCAACGGACCAATCGTTGGTAGTAAGTTCTCACGTTCCTTGCATGATACAGAGCTTGCGTAATTTGGAAGAGAAAATATTAAGTTACTTTCCAGAACTGGACTCTGAAGCTGGCAATGGCCATAGATGTACTCTTAATCCTTTCTTGGATATNTTAAGTTACTTTCCAGAACTGGACTCTGAAGCTGGCAATGGCCATAGATGTACTCTTAATCCTTTCTTGGATATGACAGTACAATTGGCTGATCTAAACACGAATATGAAGGAAATCTTATAGATTTAGCTGCTGACGGCACNTTGGATATGACAGTACAATTGGCTGATCTAAACACGAATATGAAGGAAATCTTATAGATTTAGCTGCTGACGGCACGCTTAAAATGGAATTTAATTCGCAAAATATTGACGTTTTCTGGATGAAGAAAAGACAATAATATCCAGAGCTGGCAAGAGACTCTTTAAAATTGTTAGCGCCATTCGCCACTATCTACCTATGTGNAAAAGACAATAATATCCAGAGCTGGCAAGAGACTCTTTAAAATTGTTAGCGCCATTCGCCACTATCTACCTATGTGAACTAACGTTCTCTTTAATGGTGAACATAAAAACTAAAACGAGAAATAAGCGCCAATTAGAAAATGATTTGATTATATGCATCTGTTTTTATCTTGGTGCTAAGCTGTTTAATAATTTTTGTAATCAGGCACAGCCTTCTCACTAAAATTGCAGTTTTTTATTGTAGTGCACGACTTTTAACACTTGTCTTTTTCTTTTACCTGGCTTGCGATCGTGACACCCCGTTCAAGGCCTCGCGACCCCCTGAGGGTCGCGACCCACAGGTTGAAAAACTCTAGTCCAGAGTAAACAATGCATTCATATATAATTTAGGCTCTAGTCGAAAGTTTAATTGTAAGCCAGTCCTGGATTTGATTTAGGGCTTTAACCAGCAATTTTCTGCCCACTGGATCCAATGCTCAGAAATATGGATATGCATTATCACTTGTGAATTCTAGCATAATGTTAGATACCAGAGGGACCTTATAGCCTATTTATTGTGTTCTTAAAAAAAATTTAAATTATGTGAATTTTAATGCATTTTATATATGGATCTGAATATACCGTTATTAAAGCTTCGACATGTACTGTACATGTGGATATTGATATAACAGATTGACGTCAACTTAGAGTTCTACAGAAAATTGCAGGAATTCAGTGAAAACAGAAACCTATCTTAAGCTTATTTACAATTAATTTTTATGTNGAGTTCTACAGAAAATTGCAGGAATTCAGTGAAAACAGAAACCTATCTTAAGCTTATTTACAATTAATTTTTATGTGTGCTACAGTACAGTAATAGTTAATTGTATTTACAGTAAANACCTATCTTAAGCTTATTTACAATTAATTTTTATGTGTGCTACAGTACAGTAATAGTTAATTGTATTTACAGTAAGTTTTTACGTATTTTATTTCAATAAAATGTTGTGTTACAACACAGCAAATATAGGTTTTCTGTTTGAGTAATTATTAATCACCAAATAAACAGGGTGGCTGCTAACAGCAAAAAACGTGAAAAAACCAGGGAATTTTTAGGCACCAGGGAAAACATAGAAATCTCAAGGAATTAAATAAATTTACAATTGAAAAATTGATATGTTTTAGATGTCCAAACATATCGAGGGTGTTACATCGGGTTGCATAGCACTGGATGATATTTTATTCTGACGTGTAATTGTGCGTCAGTGCACATATCTCCTGTAATTCTCCTACACTGGAGTTAAGTTAAGTTTGGTTAGTTCTGCTGGCATTTACTGTGGTTATCCGTCCAGATTTAATTACTGTAATTTAACTGTTAGTCATTGCACTTGTCCTGACCCACGATAGCTGTCACACATTCCCTGTGATTCACATTTTGGGAAGTAAGGTAATGTCTTCTTGAATGTTCTAAAATTAGGTGGCCGATTTTATATATTTTTTTCATAAATTTTACGTGTTTTACCCCACAATTCCTCTGATCTTCAGAGCCCTCTCTACTATCATGATGCATAGTATTTACAGAGAACGGAGATTCGTGCAAGTTCGGCTTGCTTATTGCTAAAAGATCATTAGCCTCCATAAGAAATATGCAAAAACGAAAAAAATAAATTAATAAATGTCTTATTCCTCAACGTTTAAAGGTTTTTACTGTCCTGGCTGTTTACCCACCACACAAAGCCAACACAAGCATTTTATTTCTCCGCTCGCANTCTCTACTATCATGATGCATAGTATTTACAGAGAACGGAGATTCGTGCAAGTTCGGCTCAATGCCTACACTTATTGCTAAAAGATCATTAGCCTCCATAAGAAATATGCAAAAACGAAAAAAAAAAATTAATAAATGTCTTATTCCTCAAAGTTTAAAGGTTTTTACTGTCCTGGCTGTTTACCCACCACACAAAGCCAACATAAGCATTTTATTTCTCCGCTCGCACAGTTTCGGTGGGTCTAGAAACTGCGAGTCGCAGTACTAATACCTGAGATTGTTAACAGACCGGGCAGTATATGTTGATGGTCGTACTAAGTTACGTAAAATCAATCAATCATCATATTTCTAATATTTCTCCCTCTCATTTAATGAAAGGGAGAAATATTTGGAATATATCACACCCTACACCAAATCACTGTTCATTGGTAAAGTAACACAACGAAAGTTTACATTCATTGAATTATCCCATCCGTACACAATTTCCAACCAAAGTTTTGTTGAATGTAGTGAGGTTCATGCCGTCTTAACTAGTACAAAATCTCACCACCAGATGTCAGTCACTTTGCGTTAATATGCGAATTGCCAATTAAAACCATAAGCAAGATGCATATTTTTTTCTGGAACTTGGATTTTAATCATTTGTGTGTTAGAAATGTATTTAAAAAGCATCATTATTTAAAAATTTGTTTTGAAAAAGTTATGGTTAAATGAAAGTTTTACGTTTGAAACGCCCGCCAAAACGCGCATGCTCATTCCGTGACGTCACAAGTCAGATACAACCTTGTCGGCCGCGTTTATTTACTTCAGCGGTTATGCGTATTTGGTTAAATAGAAATTGTTTGAAGTGATGGAAAGAGATAATGAAGAATCAAGTATACCCAAATCAT
>NQII01012222.1:0-23295 GCA_002778355.1 Clitarchus hookeri
CCCGTTGATATAGACCTTGGAGGAGTCCCAGCTGACTGTTCTGATGCCGACCGGAAGCCGGTACACGTCTGTCTCGCTTCCTTTCACCGTCACCTGCCACACATAACTCTCCATGACTACAGACATCAACAACAGTGTAACCCTGCACCTAGNCTTCCTTTCACCGTCACCTGCCACACATAACTCTCCATGACTACAGACATCAACAACAGTGTAACCCTGCACCTAGTTATACTTTTAAAGATACCCTACTAACGTTCCATAGTCATTTTATAGCTTGGACACTTTGGAAATCAATCTTAGGAGAAAAAAAGAAAGGTGGTGCTTGTACTTATGTACGCGAGTTAGAAGTTATACTTCTTTGGCGTGACTAAAATAAAAATTTCGCGCATAACCTCAAATACTTGAAAACNTACGCGAGTTAGAAGTTATACTTCTTTGGCGTGACTAAAATAAAAATTTCGCGCATAACCTCAAATACTTGAAAACACTTTCTAAATTATACAATTTTATACAACTATACAGGTTATGCAATTTCTGTCATTAACACATTTTTCACGGCACAGACGATACGCGCATAGCCTAAAATACTTGTGTACCTTGCGTTTGTATATAGCTAGACGATACGCGCATGCGCGTTCGGTCATACCCCTACCACGTTCACTGTCGAATTTCGTTACACTGTGCACGCGAAACTACAGTTGCACACTATACTTTTACCCTCAACGCCCCAAAAGAAGCATAACTTCAAAAATTTAACCTAAAAACGTTAACACACTGACAGAATCATGAAAATTAATTCAATATATTGTATATATTTGTATATACGGGATGACTCTCAATAAGACCAAAAACCTGTGAGAAGTGACTCTGTACGACAAGATATGACAAAAACTTATATACGACTTTTGGCCTAACTCTGTACCCGAGGGCGGTGCAGTCTCGTTAAAGTGCTACGGTTGAATAAGTTAATTTACAATAATCAAATTCTGTTTTAAGTGGGACGATGTGGGTCTGTATTATTTGATGTAGTAAGAAGTAATGCAGGCGTTAAACTGTTTTACTACCGAAGCAACACCCGTCTAAGCACATAACAGACTATTTGTGCAGTAAAATAAGTGTTCGTAATGAATTGCGGCAGATGTGTAGACTGACAACAATTATGCGTGCCAAAGAAGACAAAACGGCTCCTTTGTTGTAACTCTCTAAGCCAGACTGTTTACGAGATGACAGCATACAGTATTGAAGGAGTGCCCAAGACTCAGCACAGCAAGCATTCACGCACACCTTCAAATTTGTGTGATGATATCTCTAAAACGTGCTGACCAAGGCTGTTACAACAAAGGGGCCGTTTTGTTGCATTTGGCATACAGAATCATTATCAGCATACCCGTCTGTTTTACCCCACACACGTGATGGCATTCCTTGATTTTACTATCATGGTGGTTGCAGTCCATAGTAAATAGTTGATTGCCTGCATAATCTCATTCAATATCACAGAATACAAACCCGCATTGTCCCGTCTACAGTATATTTATATTTATTGTAAACAAACTCATTACTTCCATAGAACATTCATGGGGGTATACAGCCGTCAGGAATAGTGTTTGGCCATTAGTCGTATATACAGGTGATGGACATAATAATATGAACACCATGCAACATAGTACATTTTGTTGCATGTTGGCAACACTGCTTCCGTGTAAATAATGCGACGCGTATGTATTGCACAGTTTACGTGCCGAGTCTTGTAGGTTATATTTCAGTGTATTATACGCTTCGTTCTGCGACGGTTAAAACAAGCGATCGGTGAAATGTGTGATCTCTCAGACTTCGAAAGAGGGCAAATCGTTGGTGCTCGGTTAGCGGGAGCGTCTNTTGTAGGTTATATTTCAGTGTATTATACGCTTTGTTCCGCGACGGTTAAAACAAGAGATCGGTGAAATGTGTGATCTCTCAGACTTCGAAAGAGGGCAAATCGTTGGTGCTCGGTTAGCGGGAGCGTCTGTGAAGAAAATAGTTCAATTGCTCAAGGTTTCACGAGCGACAGTATCCACGGTAATGACAGCATACACAAAACACGGTAAAACATCATCGGCGAAGAGGAATAGTGGGCGAAACCCAAAGTTAACTTAGAGAGACCGATGAACATTAAAAAGAATTGTGGCCAGACAACATAAAACTACCGCGGCAAAAGTGACTGCAGAACTCAACACTCACTTGAGTAATACTTTTTCTACAAAAACAGTACGGCGGGAGCTCCACAAAGCTAACATTCGTGGAAGGGCTGCAATTGCGAAACTCTTTATAATGGAAGCCAACGCTAAGCTGTGAAACAAGTGATGTCACGATCATAAAACCTGGACACTTGATGATTGGAAGAATGTGGTATGGTCGGATGAATCATCGTTTACATTTTTTCCTACAAACGGCCGGGTTTATGTATTGAGAACCCCAAGAAAGCCTACGATCTGGACTGCCTGCTTCCTGCAGTCAAGCATGGGGGAGGTTCGGTTATGATTTGGGCGGCTATATGTTGATATTCACTAGCCGGATTACTGCGAATGAATATGTCGACATCTTCAATTATGAAGTTCTTACTATGACTAGCATATTGCTGCAAAACACTGGCAAATGCCAAGATGATAATGCGCCCATACACACAGCCAAAAAGGTTCAGTCTTGGTTTGAGGAGCATCTGAATATCATCAAACATCTTCCCTGGCCAGACCTCAACATAATAGAACCGTTATGGGGAGTTTTAGAGCAGAGAGTGAGGAGCAGATTTCCATCTTCAACATCATTGAAGCAATTGGTAGATGTTTTGGTACAAGTATGATACAACATTCCGTTGGAAACTATTCAGACACTCTACGAATCTATTCCGCGAAGAATTGCAGCTGTTCTAAAAGCAAATGGTGGCCCAACACCTTATTAATAAATAAATATTGTGTATATGTCAGGTGTTCATATTATTTTGTCCATCCCCTGTAAGTTATCGACATGTCTGGTCGTTGGGATTCACCTTCCTAAAGATTATCGCTCTAGTTGAGGATCGTCCTCTATATCTGTATATATGAATTGGTGGTCAAGTATAACTTACACATGACGATAAGAAAGATAAGAACTGTAAGGGATTTATATTTATATATCTAACAATTTCAGAGCGCACGATGAATTTTCATGTTCTCTTTGTCTTACTAGAGAACTGAATTTGTGATTTTAGTATGAATAATGTTAACCAATTAACACATTATTAACTAAGTGTCATTAGCTGGAGGGAGTGACTTGGGAGTCAGAGTCTGAGGCATTTGACTTCAATACTTATAAGAAACTTTTTGTATAAGTCAGCAAGTTCCAGTCAGGATTCTAGTCACTCGATTTGAATTATTTGCATTCCAACTTACGATATTTTGAGAAATGTTCACTGTTCCGGTTTTAAAGGGTAGTAAAGTAAACGTATAAAAAAATTAAAAATTTAAATAATGTCTTTTAACTTTATTACACTTATATGATTGTATTAATACGAACATTTACAACTGTGCTATGGAAGCCATTATTTACTGTAATAATTTACAGGTTTGGTGGAATAAGTGAGGTATCGTATGTCTGATATTNGTGCTATGGAAGCCATTATTTACTGTAATAATTTACAGGTTTGGTGGAATAAGTGAGGTATCGTATGTCTGATATTCAAGACACCACGCGAAGTGAATACCATATTTGATGAAGAAAACAATGCATATTAGATGCAAAGTTTCTGTGATGTGCAAAAACCATTCAAACACGTGATAAGTGAAATATGTATTCACATTGAAGTCACTCTCAGTAACAGTAAATTATAAAATGATTGAANTAAATTATAAAATGATTGGAATAGGGAGAGGGAGTAGAACCAATAAATAAATTCAGAGCAATAGCTATCAACCTACACATCCCCCGCACACATTCATGCATTAGGATATATGGAATCGATAGTAGCACTTTTTTAAATTTACTATCGGTCCCATGAAGCTGAGAAATAGTGTAAGCAAAAGGAAAACTATAACAATGTTTCGGTGAAATAAATTGTTGGCTGAATAAATTGTAACAGGCCCAAAGTGTAATTTTGTAGCATTATTTATGGACTTGCAATACACGCGTCAAGCTGACAAATATCAACTTCCAGTTAATTATTCCCGTTTTGCAACACAGCAGCATAATATCCTTGGTGTTTTGTAATCATGAAACTCGCACCAGTCACTGATTTACCTGGAGCTGGTACAGGTAGGCAGGGTCGGAGTCCATCAAGTATGGCCACCAGAACTTAGCATGAGACACCTCTAAGCGTCCCTTTGCTCCTGAGGAAGTGGCGACGACCTTCTCGTCCTTGTCGTACAGACTGAGAGACACTGTGGCAGTCGCTTCGCTCTTCTCCACTCCTTCGTATGTCACGGTGTAGTCAATCAAGCCTACCGGACCAAAATAAATACAAATTTACACACGAAAATGGTTGGTAAACCATAATAGTAACATATGTTATAAATGATCATTGGATAGTATAAATAATGTCTTAGAACATGGATGTAATACGTGGAGTGCATCCTTGCAGTTTGCAAAAAAATAATACCTTTAAATATATTTGTCCAGGACAGACTGTTGCTTCGGTGTTTAGACTTAGGGCCTCACATTAATGGGATCTCTAATTCGTTACCAAACCCTGGAGGGAGGGAATTTCTCAGACCGGTATTTTCATGTGTAGAGTGTGGCGTACGGCATAGTGTATGGCTTTCTCGAGGTACTCCTGTTTCCTCCTTTGTCGTCATTCCACTGCTGCTCCACCCACATCTCACCTCTGGAAAGACCCACATGTGAATTCCTTGAGTGGAGCGGCTGGCTCCAGTAAGCACCAGGGAGCCTCGGATTTTCGCATGTGGGAGTCTTGCCGGACGATTCCACTGATCGGAGAGTTTTCTCGGGGATCTCCCGTTTCCCCACTCTTTCAATCCGGTCCTGATTCATACTCACATCGCGTAAAACCCATTGGTTCTCAAGCCCTCGATGTCAATCACTTAACGTACACATTAATTTTTCATTTCAGATGTTGCATAAAAGGAAATGTATGTTGTGAATAGTATTCACGAATTCCTTATTTCGGCTTACAGTTTGGAACCTATATAAGGTCCATGGCACAAGAAGCAATCAATTATGACATAGCTGGTGTGTCAGTACCAACCAATATCGTTGTCCAGGGAGAGGCGACTTCTGTATTGGCGATAGCTTATGGACTTGTGCAGTACACTCTACATAAGACGTTAAGAGCCACCTGATTCTCTCCACTGAGCCAATGCAGTAAACAGCAAGTTTCTCTCATTGACGTTAACTCCATAAAGTGTTCCCCATACCGCCGCAGACGCAGCTTCCCTGCCTCATGGACCGAATCTGCGCCCCGGCGCACACTCACGCTACCATCCACTTGCCGGACTGTGGAGTTGAGCTGCCCCAGGCGGGGCACAGATACTAGCTCCGCTCTCTGCGTCCTAAGATCAAGAAGGATGCGGCCAGCAGACGCCGCCGAGGCATCCTCGACGTTACGCACTCACGTCAGTACACACCCCGCAGGGTTCTACCTACAGCTTGGGAAACAAACCTGCTCCCACTTGTCGTAGATAATTCTCGTTATTGTCACCAGTCAACTTTCAACTTTCTCGCGTCATAATTTCAGATTCAGAGCAACTACTGACAATGTACTGTTAAAAAATCTACATTTTACGAGTAGATTAGTATTTTTGTTAGTAATTTTAATGGTTCGGGCTTGTTGTAAAAGTCAGGAACATATTTACATTTGATCAATATTTTCCTGCCTTTTTTCAAGTAGGAAATAAAACACAGTGAAAATTAGACGCAAAAGTATTAAACAACTAGTAAATTAGAATTTTCTATAATCATACATTCTTAAAAATACCCCTGACACTGTAATTATGACAATAAAACGAAGAAATTCTCAATAAAAAGAGAAGTCGAATCTTAATATCTGTTTTTATTCTAACTGTGTTCCCTTCCTCAGTACATATTAACAGTTTCCATTGCCTTGGGCTTAAACACTTTTTTAATGAGTTGGTTAACTGAAAAAGAGACCTAAATATGTCATTAATGTGCCAATTCGCACTCTTACGTGTATAACGTAAACAAAAACACCAACTATATTAATAAATTATATTACACGTCAAGACTTAGAAATATTTTACTTAATTCACTGTAGCCTTAACTGGTAGCCTGCATGCCATCACGTATGTGGTTAACACTCACTTTACCGTGAGCAGCCTATAAAATACATGCTTTGTTTATTCTTTTATCGTTATGTAGCCGTCTGTACTGTATTCTATCCAAACTAGAGTTCACATAAGCAGGTAAATAGATTTTAATTTTAATATAATTTGTAATCAACAATATGGCAATCAATACACATCAAAAGTTTCGAAGGGCTTTTACGGAGTAAAAATTAAACTACTGCAGAATGTAATGACTACGAAATCATAGTTTCTCTTTTGCAGACCCTCAAACTCCATACAGACACGTGATCCCAGCATGTGGTTCATGGGAGCTGAAACTTGGGAGTAGCGCTGTGCAATATCCACTTTTCAATATCGGTTCGAAACAAGTTGACCATATCGGTTTCAGTGCTATATGTTCCTCCCAGAGAGTAATGGAAATAGATTGAGATATGTCGCGAATATTTCTACTGTTGATATTGCAAATTTCGGAATAGCAATTATTGCTAGAATTGAAAATACCGTTAATACTTATACCACAAATATTGTTATAGCAATTTACGGTCATTTTTAAAAAGCAAATGTAGTGTGTTGTTACAATTGTTTGTCATCAACATCGCATATCACCATCATCGCGTATCTCCAACATTGCGTGTAATCAATATCGCATTTAACCATCATGACCTGTCATCAGCATCGCAAATTGCTAGTATCGCGATAACCATGTGCCATTCTCTTCCCCTTCATCTCCTTCGCCGCGTTATTTACCAACTGATGATCCCTAATAAGTTGTCTGGCGAGTTTTGGGTACTTGTTACTTTCACAGCGAGTATTCTGGGAACCAGGCAAGAGCGAAGGCGCTGGTTGTTGTTTATAACGTGTGTAAATATTCTGCAATCTATAATGTTTGTCGTAAGCATTGCAATAGGCGTGTCAGTCGTTTACATTTTAAGAAAGCTATACTTAATAGAAGATATGCCTTCCCATGTAGTTGAGTCAAGTGGACGCCTTTGGTGAGGTTCAGTCGTGATTCCCTACAACTTCGAACACATATGAATGCAAGTCCGATGTGCTTCTGCTGCTCCACCTCGCTCGGTCAGTTTCGCGTTGTCACGAGTACAAAGAAATCACATGGACATTTTGTAGGTTATTAACGTTAGCAACTACGTCTCCACAATTCGCACGCTGTTAATTTTGTGGGTCGGATAATATTACAACACGTCGCGAATTGAATTCCTTCCTACAGCATCTGCAGCGTTGCCTGAAAGACCCTCAGCTACCAAGCTCTGAGGAATTGTTCACAAATTCACCACATCATAGCATACACATATTGGGAAAGCTCCTTCCCATACATGNCCAAGCTCTGAGGAATTGTTCACAAATTCACCACATCATAGCATACACATATTGGGAAAGCTCCTTCCCATACATGCATGGTAGCTTCCTTAACTTTTTTTACCTGTTCAGTCAGCATTTACACGATAACAATGAACTCTTTTAACTACTAAATTTTATTGAAAATAATTATACTCTGTTCTGTCTGGGATATAACATGGCAAGTTTGCTATTAACTCGTACAGCACAGTAATCTGCTGTCAAACGACTGCTTCGTTCATTCTTCCACCCTGATACACAAGTCACAATATACTTCTGACACAAAAATTTTGTTTTACTTTTCGGTTTTTTTTNTCATTCTTCCACCCTGATACACAAGTCACAATATACTTCTGACACAAAAATTTTGTTTTACTTTTCGGTTTTTTTTTATACACTGAAGAGCCAAAAAATCTGGTACACCTGCCTAATATCGTGTAAGGCCTTCGCGAGCCCGCAGAAGTGCTGCAATACGACGTGGCATGGACTCGACTAATGTCTGAAGGTATTCAGGAGGCATTGAGATCTGCGCCAAATTGAGAAATGGTTGCACGCCTGTCACGTTTAATGATTCTCGTCAGTCGTCGTTTGTCCCGTTCGTTCACAATCTTTTTCCGGCCGCAGCGATATCGAAAATTTTATGTTTTTCCGGATTCCCGATATTCACGGAACACTCGTGAAATGGTCGTACGCGAAAATCCAAATTTTATCGCTACCTCGGAGATGCTATGTCCCATCTCTCGTGCGCCGTCTCTAACACCAAATTCAAACTAACTTAAATCTTGATAACCTGCCATTGTAGCAGCAGTNTACCTCGGAGATGCTATGTCCCATCTCTCGTGCGCCGTCTCTAACACCAAATTCAAACTAACTTAAATCTTGATAACCTGCCATTGTAGCAGCAGTAACCTACCTAGCAACTTTTCCAGAAGCGTGTTGTCTTATATAGGCACTGCCGACCGCATCGCGTTAATCTGATTGCTTCCATACCTCTATTATTTGCTTACGCACGCCTATACCAGTTTTTTTTGTCTCTTCAGGGCATCATAGTGGCTCTTGTTCAGAATCAAAAAAAAATTTCTTAGGCTTCTTTGTTTTAGATTAATGGAACAAACCAAAATCTGTTAACCCGAGAAAAATCTCTGTTTGGTTTAATTCTTTGCTGATGGTTTTGGAAGAGTAATTGCCTGAGTTTGTGGAAAGACAATCCAGTGGAAAGTCGTCTACGTATTTGGCGTCAGCACTACAGAACACCAGCGCACATTACAGTCACTATGCAACTCCGCCACAGTGAAGAGTGTACAGGGATATGGGCTGGTGGAGGTAACCTTATTACCGTCGTCTTCGTGATTACACCAATGTACTATCCTGTACGGCGACGTCAAGAGCCTGCTATATAAGACACCCTGCTGAACGTCACAAACAACTGTTGGCAACATTCCTGGCCCTGGTTGAAGACGTACAGCACTGTTCATATATATTAGGAAGGTTGTTATACAGGAAAGCTAGCAGCTAATTCGGCGGCAGTAATTATGAGCATTGTTCGTATCACACGCGATATTACAAACTGGAACAAAATGTTTAGTTTCCGGACATCCGTTAATTGCAAGGACTTGGTCAATTCTGATTCGCTCTTTGACCCCAATGCTATAAATTTATAATAAGTATTAATTTTCCTCCTGCTGATAATGTCAAGTCATTGTGACAGAGTAACTCCTGAAATTCGGTGTGACAAATTCCATGAAGTTTCACTTGAAATTGCTTAAGGTAATACGTGATTTGGCTCATTTGTACGAAACGTCTTCTTGCTCATAATTAATATTTACGTAATTCTTTGCTCACGATGTATCCGAACATTTGTTTCGTAGACTTGGTTTAGCAGTTCAGTCGTTCAGACCCTTATCAGAACATACTGATCAGTTTTCACAGCCACATCTTATAACAATTACACCGATGTCAGTGGAGACACTGCTGCCACATACATATAGAGTAAAATCACTGCCCTATGCCTATATACTTGAGCATAAACCATGTTTTCATTGGCACTCGCGCAAATATACGGCATCATATATGTGCATGTGTGAATGTTTTACTGGCTATTGGTTGCCCAACCGATGAGCCATTGTTAGTGACTGAAAGAGTCACTGAGACATGTTACACAAGATGTCGGCCAATAGTGGAAGGGAAACAAGCATTTAAAATATACGTAGATAGAAGAAATCATGGTTGACAGGTAACTGAATTGCTAATCATTCATTTTACATTGAATTATGTTATGTTATGTTTCTTTAAATAAAGTTAGAAAAAATTAACGGAATGCAGATAAAATAATTTTAATCGAGCAAATTACTACACTTTGGTAAGATTATAATTTTTTAAATTTCAGTAAAATTGAATGCAACTCTCTGTGGTCATTCAGCGTATTTTCAGATAATTATTTGAAAATGTACTATCCATTAATTTTAAAAAATTACAACCACATGCATTTAATCAACACGTATGATAAGGTAATTAGTTACTCACTTTCTCGAATGGTATGCTACAGAACCAAAGCGTTGTTCAAATACATGTATGATAGGCTCATTTGCATCGAAACCACCTGGAGTCTACGGATGACTGCCTAATTGACTAACACTGCCCGCACTAGCGTTCCACAACAGCCGACACGGGTCTAATCTTCGGCAAATGTGGATCCGGACTTTAGTGTGGGAAACATTGTGGCTGTTGCCGAGGACCTGTAAGGTTTTCTCGGGATACTCCCGTCTCCTACGACAAAATTTTCCCTCGCTCATCCACAGTCTTATTCAATGTCACATATCAAACGCCCAGAGTTGCACACATCCGGTGGGGGCCCATCTCTATACAAATACTAAATACCCTCCAAAGTATACAAGTCTGAAAATTTTTATAACAAATTTCCTTTAATTTACTATTTATGAATACTCCACAGATTAAAATAAAAACAGTTTATTATTACCTGTGGTATTCTTTATGCTGGTGACGACCGTGATGTCATCAATGTACACCTTTGGCGTGGTGTACAGGAACACAGGTCGGTCGATGCCCGCGTACTGGAAAAAGTCGATTTCGTAGTACAGGTACTCCTTCGTTCCATTGTCCCTGGAAATAATCGCAGTAGGTGAAAAAGTGCGTTATTTTTCAAAATAACATTGCGTTTGCTCCAACATTTCATCGGTAATAATGTTCGCCAGTTGTTTAGACGAAAAGAGAGCCAGAGTTACAAAAGTATGTAAAGAAAGTTTTGCTCTCTGAATCAAAGTTATGCGCCCTTGCGCTATTTAAACGCTCAATTTAATAGCAACCTGTTGAATTCTGTAAAGAAATTGTTCGAGTAACCGGTACTACACAACATTTAGAAGAATCTGCTACTAGATATAAGATTTTATGTTGACCGCTTTTATAAGCTCTGCACAAGATCTGGTTATGATCATTTGATTAACTCAATGATTTGGAAATCATAACATTTTGGGAAGTAACAGTTTTGGTAAAAACAAGTACTGACAGTTTTTGATCCATAGTGTTATGATATCGCTCACGCGGTACAATTCGCAGCAGTCAGTTTGGTGTGAAGATGTTTGATGAATTTCGCTAACCGCCATCAATTGTTTTCTACTATGTATCATAATGTGGGTATTCAAACAAATAATAATGAACACCAAGATAGAATGGTAGTAGAATATTTTCAAAGAGGAGGCCCCTAACGATATCCTTTCTAGACGAATAGTCGAAGTCATTGTGCAGGCGGCAGGTGGGCAACATGTTGGAAATGTCGCATTATCCACATTGTGCATGTTACTGCATTCCGAGCAACACCACTCGCAGTAGTTGTATTGTGCTGGCCTGTGATATTGATATTTGAATATGCTGGTGTACTGTTCGTCAGATCTGACTGATATGGCCGTTGAGTATTTGGGAGCACATAGATATGACAGTGAAACAGAGGTTTTGCACCAGACTCGGTGTCCCAACAGACAACAATCAGCACACAAGATATATCCACGATTGTAGCAAGGTCTGCGGAAATGAAGCACCATCCCAGAGACAAAGCTCGAGACTGGGGCTAGACGAAGAGTGCGCACATCCATGTTAGATGAGGCAGCGTTGAAGCATGTAGAGGCGACCCCTGGAACTAGCACACTGGCCATTGTACGAGATATGAGTGTTGGACATATGGCAGCGTGGAGGGTCTTTCATGAGCAATTACTCCATCCATAAAGCTACATCTGGCATCCTGCAACTGTGTGGTGCAGCGTTTTGCTGGAGATGACAACATCGTAGCACGGGTCCTCTGAACATGTGAAGCCACTTTCACAGGAAGAGTTCTATATCAGTTGTAACAATGATGCACGAGCTTCCGGAAACCCAAGATACACACCCACTGGAAGCAATCAAATGATGTTATCTGTGAATGTCTCAGCGGGAGTTGTCGATGACCGTGTAAGTGGCCACATTTCTTTCCTGATCGTCTCTGTGCTACTTGCTTCCACTTTCTGCAGGAGCCTTTACCGCTGTACTTGGAGAATGTGCCTGTGGAGGCAAGTCGGTGTATGTAGCTCCTACAGGACAGGGCCTCTGCATCATTTAGCCATTGCGTCTCTTCAACACCTCGATGATAGACTCCCGAACCAGCAGAGCGTCAGAGGTGGACCCTTTGTGTAGTCATAACGATCTCCTGATCTCACCCCACCTTCTGTTTTGCGATTACATTAAATCGTTCGTATTGACACTAGGGTGGAGCCTACTTGTCAGGTAAATTGCGTAAGCCACACTATTACCGCCGTGCAGCCTATCAGATAATGGGTTCGCTGCAACAATCAGTGGCACTGCACAGTTTGTTATGAACAAATGCTGTGAGCAGATTCTTGGTGTCTATGGGTGTTCAATGACAGAAACATAAAGTCATGTGCTTGCCTGAGGGCTTACCATAATCTGCATATTTTAATCTCTTAATATTGCTACAGATGTCTTCTTAGACTATATGCTCCTAATTAAAAGGTTTAGATTGTTCTCTTCTGCCCTATCCTAGTGTTTTATTATAATTTGTTAGCATACGCCTGACATGTGTATCATTAGCTACATTAGTCTCGTATTACGGCGTGCTTTGTTTGTGTGAGTAAAGCCAAGGCTGAGTTGTCGTATTTTTTGCTTGCTATAAATATTTAACTGCAGTATGTATTACAATGGGTGGACGAGAAGGATACACCACGTTATGTGATGAAGCAACAGTCTGATCAGCCGTATTCAAGTGGTGGAAGTATTTTAAGGATGTCGAAGCTGTAAGTAAGGTCAGCCAAAAAGTGGACGCCCAGTAACGCCAGTTTATCCCACAATTTACAAATCGATAAATGTATTACTATTAAATCCATGTCTATGTTTTTAATTGGTATTGTCGTTCACAGATGTTGTGGGTGCTTGTTTGATCATATGAAATGTTATCTGGCCACTGTTGCGTAACTTGATACAAAACTCAGTACTGATTCGTTGTCCTGATATTAACGGCATGTCCACCTTATCAACCATTGTAATACGAACCACAATCCGACTTAAATAGTGAGAAAAAATACGGCAATTGCACGTTGACTTTACCCACATAAACAAAGCACGCCACAGTATATTCATAGGCGATGGTCATTTAACAACTTCCATAGAATCAGCTCAGTTTTTACAGGCCGCGAACTTCAAAATGGCACCTTGTAACGCTGCCAACATTACTCAAAGTACTCCAGTCAGCACTTACGTTACAATGTAAATGCATTCAGAGGAAATTATTTATTTCAAAAGTTACACTCAGAAGTGCACGATTTGCCCTGAAATAGCTGTACTTAAAATTCAATTACATGATTGAATTTTGTATTGACAGATGCAATGCCTGACGTTAAAAAGGAAAAAAAAAAATGAGCCGGGTACCAGCTAAACAATGTACGTTAACAGAAGCGAAGTTTTATTGAAGAAAACCAGACGAAAGTTTGGCTGCCAGAAAACAAACATTCTCTTTTTTACTTACATACGAATATTAACTTCTTACCCCCTTCACTTTTCCGGGGATGAAATATACATTGAGCAAATACAGAAGTTTTTTATTTTGAAATAATGTACTACCGAAAAATGGAGAAAAAAAATTAATTAATTAATGTAAATGGAAAGAGAAACCATATTGTTTGTGGCATATATTTAATAAAAACCATCTAGAACAGAAAATCATAGAAGGAAAGATAGTATCAATGAGACGAATTGTAAGAACAAATGTTGGGGTGTTTGACGATTGTTGATAAAAAGAAAGGATTTTATAAAGAGATGAAGGAATACACGCAGGTCTGAAGAAAATGCAAAGCGTCGTCCATTATTTCGAAGCATTTTCTAAGACAGTTCCAAAGAAGAACACTACACAGGAAAATAAATAATAAATTTAGTTTTCTTTAGTGTTGTACTAAGGGCATGTAATTTGAGTTGTTACGATTCCTTTCTTCAGATTCGTATGTAAACTTGACAACTTAATTACGGCAGTTATCTGTTACGAAATAAGATCGTCGAAGTTTATCTCAGATCATAAAAAAGTACTTGTGAAGTTTTTGACGTTTCGATAAAATTCAATATTTTATATATTTTTTTCAGATTGTTCGTTCGAAGTGCGTAGATTGGATATTTTCTAGAGTGATGTATCGTGAACTTGTGTACCATGACTTATATGTGATCTGCCGGCCTGATGCCCCAACGTTATTGTCGCTCCGCGTACTATTTCATCATGCTGCCACGATCTCTATTCCCTATACAGGAGCTGATTCCGAGCGACTCTCATCGCAATGTTCTATCGAAGAGTAACGGAATACTTCGTCGGCCAACGATACTCTAGCGAGCGACGTACATCGCCTCTCTTCGCTTATTGATGACGTCATTACGTTCAGTGTGATTACGACTGTCATTCGTCTGGTTTTCTCCTCGTGTATAGGCGTGTCTACGAAAATAAAAAAGCCCACGAGTGTCTAACGTTTCATTTCTTTATTGCGGCGGCAAAAAAAGGACAATGCTATAACATTTATTTTTTGTTTTACGTTTTACAGTTTGCTTATTATTGTTTACTATTTTCAATATATGAGAGAAACGTTCTCAGTTATTACTGAACGCAGGTAGTTTAAGCGTAGGCAATGTAGAAAAGCATAATATTTGACTGTGTAATTGATTTTGCGACCAACAACAATATGGCTAAATACACAGCATTACTTTTCCACAGTAGGCCGTTATGTTTAACTTTCGCGTTATGAGAACATTTGTTATAAATATAAAAATATCGTACACAAATGCAAATAATATTTTTAAAAATATATATATCCTTTAATTCATTCGCAAAATATTATCTTTTACAAACGACAAATATTTGAATAAATCAATGCTTTTGAAGTAATTTGTTATGCTTCACATAACCTCATTTAAGTTCACACTTCACATATTTTATTAAAATTATTGACTAAACCCAACCATATTACATTAATATTATTATTGCATATGTATGTTTTGTAAGTATTTTAATAAGGTTTTGTTTCTCTTCTAATGTTTTTGTTTTGGAATATGGAAATTATTATATTTCAAAACAGTTGAATCTGGCATGCAATCCGGAGATAAGTGACGCTGTATTTAGGCATCCGAAAAATTCCACACTCTATGTTTCCTGCAAAAGGGCATGTTAAATTCAGTTTGTGATAATTGATAATAAACGGAATATTAAATATGAATGGAATCTAATTGAATTAACTGTCTAATTAATTTAGCATTATTACTGCGGCAAATGATTTATTTACATAATCAACTGTTAACATATGTTTAAGGTACATAGTGAACTAATAACCGTTTAAAAGACAAATTACTATAGTGGGGTGCCGTTTTGGAATTAGTGAGCAAATACACGTCTCTGAGTGCTATTTTATTTCGCTACACTATAGTTACGGGCCCTATTGAAACATACATGTATTCTGTATACAAAAATGCAACCATGGTATGTACTTTTAAGTTCTATTTCTGTTCTCATTATTATTATTTTGTATAAGGATATTTTTAATATATTCAGAATGGCATTAGTTGTCATTCATCATAGAAATACATCTTGCAGACAACAACATTTTCATTTAAACGAATATTTACTGTGTTTGGCGGATTTTAAACTCATGTCCGCCATATTGCCTGTTTATGTCGTGAATATAGGGGAAATTAAGCCGAAGAGAGCATGATGTGATTAAAGTTCGATGAGCTTCACATGCGATAAGTAACGCAATACCGTATGTCAACGAAGTTTGCCCGGAATAAGGCCCCAGGAATGTTGCCTAAATACCGTGCTAATTAATGCAACTGTTTGTACTTCAGCCGCAGCACATTCGTTAAGTATACATCCCAGCCAGTCGGAAGTGAAGCAGCCACTGATTGGCCAATATCGTCAGCCAATCAGGAAACATTCCCTTCCCGCCTAGTTTATAGAGAAGCATGGGACCCTTTCACAGATTAGATATATAATCAGATACGAAATGGGCCGTACGAGTTTATGCGATCTCAGTAACTACCTTTCAGGCGAGAATTGTTCCGTAAAATATAGTGCATAAGTCATGGGATATCAATATGTAAAAGCAATAGACGTTAAGCCTTAGAAAAAAAATCATATTTTTTTTTTTTGGTATTCAAAACATAATGCTTAAATGCGCTTTTGTATTCTAATAATACCTTTGCAAATTCTCTGTCCCTACTTTAAAATTTCATTACCATGGTCGACATTTTTACAAATTTCTGGAATACTACAGGAGATGGCATGCTACGAATTTTCCTGAATTGACTTTGATGTCATAACATTAAGAGTAATTTGAAATTTAACTTGAAGTTCCTGAAATTTTAAATTAAGGCAGTAATGTGCGCGGAAAAATTTGGTTTTTAAGTTTAGAATTATGCGGATTGGTATGTAAAATGCTTACATTATGTGTACTCTTATGTAATTTTATGGGACATGATTTTGAATGTAATAATATGTTATATGATATGCGAACATCGCACGTGTTGTACTCATGCCCGTCGCACTTGCAGTAAAAACGATTACGATAATGATAATGATGTTGATAGTGACGATATTGATATTAATGGTTATATTGCCATTGTTGATGATATTGTTGGCGATATTGATATGGACGACTATATTGAATATGATATTGATGAAGAAGATGTAGATGGTGAGAGTGTACGGTGGACAGCCCTCAAGCTGGCAGGAACACCCGAGGTTCGCGAACTGATGGAATACATGTTGCTCCTGGAGCCAACGACAGTCTGATTATGTGTCGGTATGTCATCGCCTTGCCCACCACTTGAATATTTCCTAGTGTCGAGGGCGGGAATTGAACCCGGATCCTCTGCTCCAGAGGCGGAAATCCCACCCACTGCTACACTTGTTTAATCCTTACATACTTCCATAAACAATGTTTTCAGTGACAATTCCCTTTAACTGTGACTCAGACAGCCCGTTTAGGACGAACACGAATCAATATTGATGCATCACGCGGGACTCGAACATGGAACCCGTAACATAGTAAGCAGGTATACGACCACCTACATCACTTAAACTAACATTCCCCTGAGGAAGACAATCAGGTTATACAGCCATTTAAGTACAATGCAAACCTTACTTGGGAAATTACCAGCGCTTCTTTCTCAATTTATGCAGGTAACTATACTCTCTCACTGAATAAAATCACAGGGGGCATGCGCAGTCGCAGAATGATCGAAATTTACTTCGATGTATCACAAACATTAGTGCCCAGAGTAGTTGGCATGCAAAAAAATTATATCATTCATACAAAGTTCGGGATTGGTATATTTTAAGAAAAATATATGTCAGTTTATCCCACGAAGTAGTTTCGAAACAATTTATTCTGAGACTTTTATGTCGACTTTGAATAAATGACGTTATTTTTCTTCTTGCAATTTATATTTTGCTCATGATCATTTCACTTCTAATTACTGCTTCCATATGTCTGGAAAAATAAAGGAATTGCATTTTAATAATATTTCATAAATGTTGAGGTACGGTTCAAAAAGTTCTTTGCCGATCAGTTCCGACTTATTGTTACTTGTTAATTAGGCAAAAATTATATACCAAAGATAAAAGAAAGTTCGAGTACTCACGTTGCAACTTTATCGATTCTGCCTTGAGGAACGGACGTAGGGTCCAAGGTGTTATTCACACTGACCACTATCAAGTTCTGCGCTCCGTACTTAAGTTGTTTCGTCACCTCTGCGGCGAAAGGAAGGTGTCCAATCCTGTGCGATGCTACCTTCTCACCATTAACCCACTGTAACTCACACAAACACACATCACACTCTATTAGCACCGGTGCAGTATTATTGAAATACATTTAATCTTCCAGCACACATGCTCTCTGCATTGACTTAATGGTTGTTTCTAAAAATTACATTTTAATATTAGGCCTACGAATTGTATAGAATTTGTTTTTAGTTTATCTATATCTCAGATATTTATAGAAGATTTTAAATGTCATAACCCTGATTCATATTGATAGGTGTCATCAAATTATGATATATTTGTGATGTGGTTGTTGTTCGTCACTTGTATACAACCATTGTTTGTGGGAAATGTAAAAAATAAAGCAATCTTATCAAGAAAATTAATTTTTTTCGAAGTTATTTTGTGAATCCTAACAGAGAGTTCAAAGATCCTTACTTATTTCATCTTTGAAGTTCAGTGCCGACTTTTAAATGAATAATGGTATCTGAAGGTCCGTTCTTGATGAAATTAATTCAATTCAAAATCCGCATTGCAATTATGTGATAATTCCCTCGTGGCTAAAAATAATTAATCACGTATGGAATTAAGTATAGAATTGGGGACAGTGTGGTCTAGGTTTAATAGGCTTCACTGAGTTAGAAGTTCTTTTTGTCAACTGCAGCATTGATGAGGTACACCAACAAGATATCACCTATATTTAAAGAAACTGGAATTGAACTGATGTGCAGTGTTTCCGTTATGGAGCGAGCAGTTAACGCACATTCACAATTTACTCACTACTGCTATTGGAAAAATTTAGTACAAAAGTTAATTTCACATATTTAAACTAATAATATCAGCTTGTAAAAAAAATATTCGACTGTGTTTGAGGGCTCCAAAATAGTGTTTCTCGTGCGGAATGTGTCTTCAAAGTATCGCTTTTCAGTTGTCCGAAACGTGTATTGTTTACGAAGATAAACGTGCTAAGGATAGGTTTGGTAGTTTAATATTTAAATGTGTATTTAAAACATCTGTAAAGCATTTCAATAATTTGCCAAGAGGGTGTATAAAGCGTGCTGGGTAGTAAATATAATAATGTTATACTGGGACAAAGACCGTTCAATTTGGAGATATTATATGGCATGCCATTCACACCAAATAAAAAATAATTTATTGCACAGTTACATGTAGTTAATTTACTGAGTGTGGTTCTATATGTTTGCCATTTGCCAGAGAACCTTGCTTTTCGAGCTTCTTGCTATTGGTCCAGTATGTAAAGGAAAAGTTGGCTGATAGTCTGTGCGAGTGGCTATTTTGAAAAAAAAAAATAACGCCATTTTTGTTTTCATTATTTAAAAAAATTGGGTTATTGGAAATTTGCTTTATATACGTGTCAGGTGTAATTACATATGTTTTTAAATGGTGACGACTTTTAATACGCCAAAATATTTTCATGAAACCATTTAAATTATCTTACCTTATTTTGTAAAAAAGTTTTTAGAAAAATTGGCAAAATTTTGCTTGTTTTGATTAATGTTTCTTTCTTTTTTTACGGGTTTGAAACTCTTAAATAATTTAAATAACATGAATTAATATGTAACCAGCAGGTATATTATTAAACAAAGAATATGTTCAGTTGACGCTGAACCATGAGTCAGATGCCAAAAAAAGAGATGAGGTACAGTCGGTTTGAACAGAAAATAGTCTAAAACGAGTATGGGAAGCTGCAAATGTCCGTCGCGATGAAACCTTCCGCAGACTTCAGCAAATGGGTCGAGATAGCATCTTTAAGTGACATGTAACTAATGTATGCTTTAAACCCTATACTCACAAGGGTCACTTAGAGAGGATTACTAATCGCACAAAACTCGTTAACGACGTAATGAAATGCAAATTGCAAGTTATCAGCAGGTTGTGACGAAGTACCGGCAATAATAGGCAATTGAGTTACTTTCAAATGACATCACTACACAGTGAAGTGCCGAGCTGGTTTCACATTAACTGAAATTAGTGTTAAACTGAATAACACTTATGGTGACAAAATCTTGACAAACAGAGATGTTAAGGGTTGCATTGAAAACACTTCGGCGGAGACATATAGAATTTCCTATTCTAAAACAGACAAGTCAGGCAAACATGTTTTTTTCACTCGTCTGTTCTGTTGAGGAAAAACATGTAGTGGGTTTGGTGCGATCAAAAACTTATATTCGTGATTGCGCACAGCCGCGTAGTAAATCATTGGATACTGTTTATTCTGACATAGAAGACAGTTTTTGTAACGACAAAGACAGCAACAACTGAAAATGTGAAGATTCCAGAGCCCTTCATTGTGTTTTTGACTTAACTCTTTGGTTGTGACAAACAGATTTCAGCCAGACAGATTCTCTTCGAACGGACAACTTAGATGATACAATAGAAAAACAGGAGCACAAAACTAACAAGTTTGTATCAAACAATGTATTACATATATCACAATGGAAAAACGTGTACACCACTTTAAATCATGAATGAGATTACTGACCGTTATGCTTGCAGAAGTAGTATGTTCATCAAAATCCTAAATAATATTGGAGTTAGTTTCAGTTATGACGAAGTTTTGTGCTACCGATGTGTTTTAGCATGTTTTACTACCCAACACAGTATCTGGAATGTTACTATTCCCAGACATTTTGATAAAACAAAGTTTACAATCGGAGCTTTCGATAACTTTGAGCACAATTAAAACACTCTATCCCGCTTAGCGGTACTCATGATACTGTTTCTGTTCTATGACAAGAGAAATCTTCTCTACATATTATACAATTCAACGTCTCTCTGTCTGTGTGTCTGTTAGAGCGCTTATCATTCCAGAACCACTTATCCGATTTAAGTGGTTTTTTTTAATTTCATAGCTATGTTCTCTGGGCAGGTTTTCGTATATATTTTGATACATAAAGTAACATAAGGAATAAGCAGTGACGATAATAGTGAATAAAGTCGGAAAAAAGTTTACCGCCAGCGCGCTGTCATGCAAAACGCTATCTAAACCGTTAAATATGAAACAATATCACGTAGTTAAGAATTGTGTACTATAAAAAGACCTAAAAAAAAACTCCGTGGTAGCTTACATCTATATATAAAAGATAAATATTAATTAGCGTAATTACGGCGCGTCAGATATTTTCATAACTTTTACCTGATGGGTAAAATAAATGTATTTAGATTAGCTAAAAAAAAGTCAACAATGATTTCATGCAAAACACTAAAGTATGTTTAAATTTAAAATATGTATCTAATGATTATTTATCTCATAACTAACACTAAGTAAAATTCAAAATTATTTTTAAAAACCCTAAAAATTATTCTGTTGGCCACGCGACTGGAGCCGCTGGCACAGCTAGTCGTTTATAAGACGGAAACCAATGGTCTCAGAAACTTCAGTTATTCGTGGTAACAATACATTCAGAGAAGCGTTCATTTGTCAGAAAGTGATTCACTTCACGAAAGCACGTATTGCAATTAAGATGCCATAAAAAATTGACACCAATAGTTTGTTTAAAATTAATGACAATGTATATAAGAAAATAACTTGTAATGATTTAAGATGGGCGACTGCAAGAATGATTACAGAAAAATAAGATATTAGTCACGAACAAATAATGCCCTCATGGCCTGCGTTTAATGCAACAATCTTAGTTCCTATCGTTTAGCAACACATTTTTTGTTTCCTACCACTATTTCCAAATCTAGTAACAAACTCTTCAGCTGTGTATTCAGCTTTCTGCTACTTAAACAATGTCCTCACTCAAACTCAGCAAACTGTTTTACCCGTTGCATGTGATGAATGTGTGTATAGTATAGCACGGCAGATCATTCTCCATCAACCAGAAGAAATCAGAAACATCTTTTTGCTTCTTGGAACATTTCGCAAAACAAAAATCTGCCTTGCATGTAAAGAGAAGTATATGAAAGGCTCTAGTGTTGAGAATATTTTTATTGAAACATCAGTATTTGGATTGAATGTAACTGAAGCCGTTCTGAATGGCACAAATCATGTTCGATCGTTCAAAGGAATACTCCTACTGGACGAAACAATGTTCAGGCTGCAGGTGCAGGAGTTTTTTTAAGGATAAGCCTCTCACTAGTTGTGATGTCAATGCAGCAATTCATGGTGTGTCTAAATGTTTTCATGACAAAATTGATGTTACTGAGGAAATGAATGGTGTTTTAGATACAATGCCAAAATTGCTTTCAGACTTTGAGAAATTCATAGAGCGTTGTTCGTGTGAATCGGAATCGTTCATGTACTGCCATAACTTTTTGAAGTTTATCATTATACTTAGAGACCTTGTTCGAAGTTATCGCGAAGGGAATTGGCTGCTTCATTACACTGTCAAAAACATTTTACCAATGTTCGTAGCTTTTGATCGCGCTAGTTATTTGTGAGGTGTATCAGTATATTTAGAAAATGTAAGAAATTTAAAAGAAGCATCGCCAGAGGTGTACAAAAAGTTTAAGAAAGGGGTGTTTACTGTTCAACGATCTACAAAACCGTTCACGGCAGTCGCTGCCGATATGCAACTAGAGCTAACAATTAACAGATCCAATAAGAGTGTTCCTGGTGTCATTGGAGTGACTCGACAAAAAGCTGCAGTTACAGAATATAAGATAATATACCATAAAATCCTTGCAATTACACTGAACAGCCAAAAAAACTGGTACACCTGCCTAATGTCGTGAAGGGCCCCCGCGAGCACGCAGAAGTGCCGCCAGATGACGTGGCATGGACTCGACTAATGTCTGAAGGTATGCAGGAGGCAATTCACACCACGAATCCAGCAGGGCATTCCACAAATCCATAGGAGTGCGAGGCGGTGGAGATCTCTTCTGAACAGCACGTTGCAAGACATCCCAGATATGCTCAATAATGTTAATGTCTGGTGATTTAGGTGGCCAATGGAAGTGTCTTAGGTCAGTAGAGTGTTCCTGGAGCCACTCGGTAGCAACTCTCGACGTGTGGGGTGTCGCATTCTCCTGCTGGAATTGTCCACGTCCGTCGGAATGCACAATGGACATGAATGGGTGCAGGTGATCGGACAGAAGGCTTGCGTATCTGCCACCTGTCAGAGTCGTATCTAGACGTATCAGGGGTCCCATTTCACGCCAACTGCACACGTCCCATNAAGGCTTGCGTATCTGCCACCTGTCAGAGTCGTATCTAGACGTATCAGGGGTCCCATTTCACGCCAACTGCACACGTCCCATACCATGATAGACCCTCCACCAGCTTGAACAGTACCCTGTTGACTTGTAGGGTCCATGGATTCATGAGGATGTATCTATACTCGTACACGTCCATCCGCCCGAGACAAATGGAAACGAGACTCGTCAGACCAGGCAACATGTTTCCAGGCATCAACA
>NQII01012223.1:9672-24939 GCA_002778355.1 Clitarchus hookeri
AACACCACCCCCTATACAACCCCTCCCCTTCAGCGCTAGAACGTTTAAATCTCGCATGCAAATCACGCCAGTTAGCAATTCAACTGGCACAATTCTCGCTGACTCCGTCAACTGATAAAACAGGCACACAGCCAAACGACAGTAAACGTGCAGATATTAACTGGCAATTCTTAACGAGCATAATATCCAAAATAAAAAATCCCATCTCTTCTATTAAGAAGTGATTCGATTTGAAACATGTCTCATTTGCATGTGCCTTCGGATGAATTATAGAAATTTCCCCTTCAATAATTCTTACCATCACGCGGTGAATGAGCGCATGCCAGCTACGCCTTGAAACTAACGTCACAAAAATAAGCGAATACGTTGATGATAAAGGAAGGGTAAGGGCGAAGAAAATGGTTTGAGAAGGGTTATTCATTTCCACGGTCCGTTTTTCTCTAGATGCGCCTCGCCCAAATTTCCCTCCCGGTGATTATTCTCACCGGGAAGGGTGTTACTCGCCCATCCCCAGTTCTCGAAGTCTTCCTATTTTTTTCTTTACTTCGTCTCATCTGCATCGTATTCTCCCACCTTCCCCTTCCAACGACCAAACCAGCGCTGTTCCAACCACGCCTTCTACATCTTGTCCGCCCTTGTCTCTAGCCTCGCTGTATTTACGTTGACACGCTAACCCGCAGAGTCACAGAGGGGGTAGGGTGTATGTTTCGTGTAGTTTGTTTGTTTGTCCCGGGAGTTTATCCCGGAACGGGTCGCAGGAGATCTTGGATGGTGCAGGGGAAGGAGGAGTGAGGCCTAACCCTCCTCACGAACACAATACGGAACACCCACGGTCCTCCACGTCCGCCTTTGTTGTCGCCGTGGCTGAATTGATTAGGACGTGTGCCGGGAGTATATTTTAATGCCCAGGGGGGAGAAAAATCTTTACATCGGTGCACACTGGTTTGCCGCTTCGGGAAAAATACTATCGAAACTTAAGGACACTGGAGGGAGTGAAGTATGCGACAGGATGCAAAACGAGGAAACGTCTCTCTCAGAAATTAAAGCCTAATAACACTTGAATTAAGGAGGACAGGCAGGCAGCCCGGCCGACCACGCACATCCATTACGTATTTAACAGGCATAACTTTCTCAAAACCCATAAACATGTCCTGTTGGCAATACCGGTTGCTGAAGCTCGCCTTGCACAATAACTAACGTCTTGTAAGTTATGCCGATATAAGCTTCCGTTTATTTTTGTTCTCAACCGTGAATTTATGTCTCTAGAACTTATGGGAGGTCATCAGAACTGGTGCTAAGTTATATGCGGACACACACGAAAATCGCTTTATTTTCCGGCTGCTAACTAAGCTTCAAGTTTGTATGCGTTCGTTTGACTTATTAGCCATTAGTGATAAGTAATTTAACACGTCCCAAGTAAAGTTATATATTACTTTTAATTCATATTTTACTCCTTCGACCTCTTAAATCATACACTAACAATGGGGGTATGAATACCGTAAAAATGATATAAAATTTCAACTCAACCTTACCGTTTAGCGTACAGAAATATATGATTCCCATTAAACATATACAGGATTATTCACGAGGAGTTACCGCCACTCACATGGCTTCCTCCTTCCATTAATTGGAGCAAAATATGTCATATAAATGTGGGTCATATTCCTACTATTTACAGAGTAATTCGATACATTAAAAAAATTACTTATAAAATAATAACCCTTCCAGAAGTAAATACAGTGATATATTATCAGACCATATTGTTTACATTTGAGCATCACAATTGCGTCTAACAAGCTAACCAAAGCTGTTCACAAATTTTCCGTCTACTTCCATACACTTGGCCTCGCGCTTATGAACCGCACGTGTTGCTCTACGTAGCTGCACAAGGCTGTCTTTGATTTCTGTAGCGACATGCATGCTACGCGCAAGTAGTTCCTCGCGTGTTTGTGCAGTCCTTTGGTAAGCAATATCCTTCATCCATCCCCATACGCAATAATATAGGCATTTCCAATTTGTCGAATCACTCTGTAAATATTGGGAATAGGACCCACATTTATATGGCACATTTTGCTACGAATGATATAAGAATCCAGCCCCGTGAGTGGCGGAAACTCCTCGTGAATCATTCTGTATGTTATCATACATTCCTAATACAAAACCAATATATAAATGTCAAAATGTACACCATAGAAACTGAACAGAGTCCCATATAAGAAACACATCAAAATCACTACAACAATCGAAGTACTCCTCTACGTTATACAAGCATTTCAAAAGTTTTTTATTTCTATATTATATCTGAGTTTTTTAAATATTGTACCATAATTACAGTTCCGTGAATTTAGCGCACACTCTTTTAATCTTATATACTCCAATGTTGCTTTCGTGATTGGCGAGGTCTTGAGAGCCGATGAGGGTGAAGTGAGGTGAGTATGGTGCAGCGCCGGAATGCAAGGGTGGGGGAAATGGGAGATCCCCGATAAAACCCCCTTACCAGCGGCATCGTCCAACACTATTCCCACATGCAAAAATCCGGGAGTAGCCCGGCAGGAGATTGAACCCAGCTCGCTTTGGTGGGAGGCGTGCAGGTTAACCGCTAAGCCCCCCGCGGCTCCTCGTGAAGAAGTGTTACATGCTGGCTATACTTCACTACCATGTGTGAACACTTGCAGTTCTTCTTGTGTCACGCAAAAGGCTTATTAAAAATTATGTTTGTAGCATAGGCTTATATTGGCGTGAAACCTGGAGTATATGGACTGCAGGGAGGCTGGCGTTACAGAAGACTGTTGGCGATCAGCTGGATCGGTCTTCTCACTAATGACGAGGTGTTTACACGAGCTGGCGACGAACGCACCTGTTCGAAGACCTTACAGAGAAGAAGAGGCAGGATGATGTTACATCCTGAGACACAGTGAACTACCTAAGGTGATAGTTGAAGGAAAGATAGATGGGAAGAACCGCAGAGGAAGAGGAAGACTCAGCTACACCAAATTACCAATGAAATGAAATGTAGCAGTGAATTGAAAAGGAAGGCTGAGAAGGTTATGTATATAAAATTGTTACAAATCAATCCTTGGATAGATAACAGAGAGAGAGAGAGAGAGAGAGAGAGAGAGAGACTAAATTTGAAAAGCAACAAAATTAGTTTTCTTCGTCTAACATAATACATGTTTGAATAACCAAAACCCCTGTGCAAGGCCAAAATAAATTGGGCTGTCAACAAATCATTTTGGCTACTCATTCGATTGTCTTCGTTCGAAAATACAGCTCGAGTATTTTTTGCATTTTTTTTTTTTTTTTACAATTACGATAGAAACGGTGTTTGTTAGTGCGTATATTGGTGTTTCCTTAATTCTTTTGAATCACAAAGTGACAGGAACTCTCATCTCGAAACTTGTGCGTCCCTTTTTGGAGATGCTGCATTTTGTAAGACTTAGCATTTCTAGCTGAAGTTGTTGGGTGAGGCTTAATTGAAGTGGCGAGGTGGAAAATATTGTCACCATATATACATATACTTTGTAATGTTTTGCCGGATATTGATAGGCCTAAGTGGTTTAAAACTAGAAAACTGCTCATCAGTTTCCAACGCTTCACAAAGATACCTACGCTGTTGAATAAATGTGCGGACGAAGTCAGGCTGTTCGTTGAGGGCCATTTGTGTTGGGATTCTCCGTAGTTTCCATTTTGTGACGTCATCCCACCTCGTGCGAACTCTATCCTCCTCGATGACCGGTATATTAGGCAAACGTGAGTAATGGGCGGAGCGATTAAAACTCGGATCGTGTTGTTTGTGGAGGAATGGCGATTTCCTGATGGCAACTGCGTGACCCGGCGGAGCTAAATCTTTTTTTTCGGTATGTACAGTTCCGACCAGGAGTTGACGTGGTGGCACGCTACCCGTGATCTTCCGCTATCAGAAGACAGAACCATAAAATACTTAACACGTTAAGTGCTGCCAACGAAATATTAAATAGCTTGAATTTAACTGAGTTGTGTGCAGTTTGCCGTAACGTTGCGACATCCGGCAATATTTGAAGGCACTGGCGAAAAAATATTACTTCGCCAGCCTACCATATCACGCTTTAAGAAGGCACCAATCTAGACTCCGAGCTCCACTGCCTACTCGAGCAAAGGTCACTAGTACATTGACTGCCGCCAGAGTCAGAGCTCACTATCCTGCTCCACATAGGCACACGGAATGAAACCACCAGAGTGCTGAGTGTTTACTATTGGTTGTGAACTGTGCAGGGCATGTTGGATGACAGGCAGTCCTATAACATGCGCGAAACTAGCATGCACTTTTAATTGATTCATTCATAATTCTGTTCGTTCACGTGAGTAGAGTGATGATGGGAAATTTAGCACATCGGGACCCGGGACCGGGGCGTCGGAGCTGTTCGTGCCATAATGGCCATAATGGATCCAATTGACCTTGACCTCGGTGACTTTAACCTATAAAACCCCAAAATATCCAAAAATTCTAAAAAAATTAGTAAACAAATTATTATAAAAAAAATTATTAAAAAATTTATTAAAAACTTACATTTTCGGAGGCTCCCCTCAGACCACCACCCTACACCTATACTCATTCTATCGTGTGCAGCCATCTTGGTTTTTTCGTCTGTCATTTGTTTATACATTGCTGGAGGACGACATCTTGCTTTTTATAGGTTTTCAACAACAAGGTGACGCTAGTGTATTAATTTACCCACCAGGCGAGTTGTCGATTTAGCCACCAGGTGGCAGCCATATTTGTTTATGTTTTTAAAGTATAGTTTGTTCTGTCGGCGCTCTCCATGTTGGATTCTATTTTCAACGCATAGTTGGCGTTAATGCCATGATTCAGCCACCGGGCGAGCTGTCGGAAATTACATTTACAGGCATAGGATAATACGCAATTTTTCATTCTTATTTTAAAAATGATATTTTTTCGATCAGCAGTATACGTAAAAGAATGATGCGGGACTTTGACTACATGCATAATATATCAAATGTATATTTTTTATTTAAAACTTTATGAGCCATTATAAAAAAATTAATTTTTCATTTTAATACAAATTAAAGTACCATTGAAATTGAGTATTTATTCTGTTTCCCCTCACCCAACAACTTAAGTCCGACCAATTATTAGCCCTCGCTTAATCCCTTACCACTACGGCTTTTGTATTCAGCATTGTCCGCAAAAGCATGCTGGTGTGGGGAAAGTATAAAATAGGAACAATGTCGACCCTCGGCACAGCTTTTATGGGTACAAGGGCTTGCCGGGGTGACTTGGCAAGACTTAAAAATTGCTGCGAGCTTAGCTCATGCTAACAATTTTATGGCCGTGGAGGGAGCAGGGGGATTAGCTTCTCTTAACCCGCTGCAATCAAATGAAATACAACTGGGTGTACGAGAGACCCCCGCCTCCCCGCAGGGGCTTGTACTACCCCCGCGCTGAGGAGCTTGCTCCAGTGATGATCAGCGGCGGTTCGGCACAGTTTCTCGTTTGATGCCAGAGGTGACAGATGGTTCTCTCGCCCCTCGTCTTTTAGCATTCTGACTGGTAAGTTCAGATATTGAATTACATCAGGTCACAGGATAGTATCAAGCGTGCACATAATATTCATATGTTTTCCCACGAAATTTCAAATCTGCTCAAATTTGGAGTATCGGTTCTGGCCACCTCCGGAGGGATATGTAACCCTTAAAAACGGTACTAGAACTTAGTTTTTTTTTAATTTATATATTTACCACGGATATAATTTGCAAAGGCGTTAACTCAGTACCCGTGACGTGACTGTAACACTTCGTTTGCATTCACCAAATGCATTCGAAGACACGAAAAGTATGAATGTTCGGATAATGCATATCTAGTGACATATAGGTGTGTAAAGTGTGGCATGGCATTTGCTAGGCGCGATAACTTGCACAGTCTCCTTCACAGCATCGTCCACCTCAACAGCTACCCATTCTTCACTGTGCACGACGGATTTTGGGAGGTGAAGGTCGTTTTTGCATGCCTCTGCAAGTTAATATTTAATAATATGTATTTAATTATAAATTGTTTAATAATTTTTTTTATATTTTTTGGTGATTTATGGGCTTATAAAAGTCAATGGTCACCGGGGTAAAAGTCAAAGGTCACCGGGGTCAAATTTAAATGTCATTGGAGTCAAGGTCAAATGTAAAGTTTGCCTGAATCAATTATGGCCGCCGGCTGACCGGAATTACAGAGCACGAACAGCTCCGACGCTCCGGTCCCAGGTCCCGATGTACCAAAAACCCCATAATCCCTCTACTCACATGAAATCGTTTACAGTGACAGATACAACAACACAACACAATGGTGACAATTAGCAACACACCAGCCAGAATTATAAGCTCTTCTGTCGTAAGGGAAGTGGATAAGCCGTGAAGAAACGGACGTCAGGAAANAACACACCAGCCAGAATTATAAGCTCTTCTGTCGTAAGGGAAGTGGATAAGCCGTGAAGAAACGGACGTCAGGAAATACTGTAACAAAAATAACACTGTAAGCAGACGGGGAAAGCAAACAAAACCCAAACATAGATATAACAAAACCATATCAAAAAAAAATTTACATGAATGAAAAACTAAAAACATATTCTAAAAGATACGGGAAAAATTACNAACAAAACCATATCAAAAAAAAATTTACATGAATGAAAAACTAAAAACATATTCTAAAAGATACGGGAAAAATTACGGCCAATGACGTTAAAATATCAATTATTGAAATAGACGAGTACACTATACACGCTGCCCCATGACAACGACAACGAACGATCTTTGGGAAATAAAATGCAATAACACCGGGGAAAAAAAAAATATTTTGTCATTTCTAAATGAGATTATAAGTAAAGTTCAATGGAAAGAAGGACACCAAAAAAAGGAACGAGTAAAGGAAAAAGAAATTAATAAATGTATAATGCATGGATTTTTCGGACCACTAAACCTTACCTGCAGTTCACAGTAAATTAAGCACTTTTGAAAGCCCTGCTTAAGATCTACTTGTATGCACGTTGTGTCTTCTTCCGCTTTATGTAAAATTTGCATTGCCACGGGCCTCATCACTTTATTGATGCGTAGATCAAGTGAAACTGTAAAATTGTTAGAAAAGTAAATATTCTAAAAATCTGCTCATTTTCACACTTCGTTGCATTAAAAAAAACAGAAAGTGAAAGAAATAATTTAAGTTATCAAAAATTGTTACTTAACACTTTTTATTCGACGTTAAAATATGGAACTACTTTCTATCCGTCGTTAGCAACTTTACTGGGCGCATGTCATTCAATACGCCTGTTAAAATATATGCAGGCAGGGCCGGTGACTTTTTTATAGGGTTGGTTTCAGAAGTGCTTACTTTATCGTGAATAGCCTTTAAATACAATATCGTGGAAAAGGAAAATAGGCGACGGTAAGGAACAAAATCGAGATATAAAGTAATGGGAAGAAGGTCTACAGAAAGGAAGAAGAAAATAAGTGTTCATGTACCGTAAGGTCTTTTGGTACCTTAGAACCCTAGGTGTACACTTATATGCCGTTTACCTTGGTACTAAATAGGCCCTGGCACGTACTTAGAATCTGCTACCCTCCTAACTCCAGTAGTTAGTCTACAAACACACAAAGTGCAACGCTTGAAAGCCACCAAAATAAAAAAAAACTCTATTACATTGCGAAATTATAGGGTCAGATTAGGATATAGGCCGTTCACGGTTATTTGAGCACTTTTGAAATCAACCTTTGAAAAATGTTACTGACTCTACCTGCATATATTTTAATGGGCACACTGACTGTCAAGCGCACAGTAAAGTTGGTAACGACGTAAGAAAAGTAGTCCCATGTCTTAACGTTACATGAAAAGTGTTAGGTAAGCATTTGTGAATAATGAAATTATTTATTTTCCTTTCTGTTTTAATGACGCATATAAGTGTAAGAATGTGTGTAAGAATAACTTCTGAGTTTCTATTGACTGAAGCATGAATAAAGTAATGAGGCCCATGGAAATGTTAATTTTACGTATGGTGCAAGAATACTCAATGTGCATACAAATAGATCTTAAGCAGGGCTTTAAAACGTGCTCAGTTTACTGTGAACAGCCTTTATAAGGAAGACCATCTGTTTTTTCACGAAAATATTTACGCCCTTCTGCAACTTCCCTTCGATTACTGACGTTTGCTTTTGTGACAAGACAGTATCTTACTGCAGTGTATAATAATTGCGCAGAAATTAAATGGGTAGGCAATACCTATGATAGGAGCGTACTATTTCTCTGATTAGCTGCGCGAGGCTCTGGGAACGGGCCTTGTGTCTGATTGGCCACTGCGCGCTACTTAAGTTCCCCTATTGGCTGGGCTGATGGTTGGCCAGTGGGTTACTTGGCACTAATGGCGAACGGCGTCCCAACATCTTGCTGGTCGGTGACGCCATTTTGCAGGGGTTGTGTGGCTGGAGTTGGCGGCATAAGCGGCCGTTTCACCTCTGTATCCTCAGGTACTCTGTGTTTTTTTCATATGTCCCATCGTGAAAGTTATTAAAAGTAATCAGTAAGTACTTGTCAAACCAAAAATCTAATGTTTTGCAACACCTGGAACGAAAAATTAATGTGTAAGTTAAGGGGGTAATTTAGTTTACTAGGGGTTCCCCTTAATCTGCCATTTATTTTCAGTGAAGCCATTTTGAATGGTTTTCGCACATTTGGAGCCATGCCGTGTGTTTCGTGACGAGAGTGTGTCACACAAAACCATTTCTCTCTATATTCTATTCGCGATTTCTTCACAATATTGAAATCTAATATTTCAAATATCACCCCACATATAACACGTCTGGTTGCTTCCTGAATATGCCACGTATTACGGTCTTTTTCCACTTGAATTGATATAAAAGTACCTTATTTTTGGTTAAATTTAACTTTTATTCCGTGTACAAATTATAATATTTATTTTATCATTAATATGGGTAAAAACAGAGGGGGAAAAAGGTGTTTTGGTAATGGCTAGTAAGAAATGGTTCTCATGCACAATGATATTACGGCCTACACTGGGTGCACACGAATGCGGTGCATTGTCCCTTTCGTGTACATTTCTAGACTCGTTTATTCTCTGTTCGCAGGAGGTGGAGGAATGTCCTGGAAGTAGAACTTAAGCAGTGCTTCAGAAAAGTTGAAAGTAACCGTGAACGGACTATATGCTTCAACCATCCACGTGGCGAGGAAGGTAAGAGGGGTCAGAGGTCTTTCGGCAAACAGCCAACTCGACCGTCCGCGATAGTGTATCACACTTGACTTTCTTCTTATTGTAAATGGTAGGATCTTAAAGTAAAAAAAAAAGATGGAAATATTTACACTGTGCTCCTTATCGCTCTGGTTTACAGGCCATTACGGAACGTTGAGTGTTTTCTTTTTAGTACTTCCAAGCCAATAACAGTTGATACCGGGTGACCAAACAAGCTGTCAGCACATAAGGACCACATACAGACACCAGTTTAAATATTTGGAGTTTTCTGACAGCTCTTGCTATCACTGCGTCCACCACTCTAGCTAGAACAAATATTACGGCTGTAAGTTCGTGTATTGTACTCCAAAGTCCCTGGAAACGGTATGCTGCACGAACCAACGATTTATTGCACGCTGTGTAGTACTTCTTATTGGTTTAAAAATTTGCAGCCTCAAGATTTAGCACTCGCAATTATACCATATTTTTCCAATACATTTCTGCATATAGATTAAAAATTAAAAATTTTTAAATTAAATTTTTTAGTTAAATTTTCCCAATTAAAACGATACAAAAATTAATAATTGCCATTCGTTTAATACAATTTTCATATGTTTGATTGAGGCTCTTGTACAAGATACAAAGTTAAGTATGTAAATGCACGATGTTTCGCCTCTCCCTCCTGTGTCAAGCGAAATCCCTTATTTCCATTAACTCAATATCTCACTGCGAAATAATCAGCACGTGCACATCTCTTTGTAGCATATGCACTATAGCCCATTCACAGTTATTTCGCACTTCTCTGAAGCCCTGCCAAAGTTCTACTGTCAGGATATTCCTCCGACTCGTGCAAACGAAGCTTAGCCAAGTCTAGTAAATTACGCCAGAGGAACAACACACCGCATTCGTGCGCACTCATTCCTTACTATAGTGCGTCTCTCTCTTTCTAAGATTGCAGTACAAAGTGCACGACGCTCACTGTTTCCACTTGGCTAGCGATTATCAACAGCCAAGAAGTTATGCTGTGTTAACAGAATAAGTTCATACCTACAAAAAAAACGTAACAAAAATGATGAAATTCTATAGTAGTGTAATAATATGAAATTGTTTGATTAGCAACCCACTGCAGTCTAAGAGTGAGACGCACTAGGTATAGGCGTTAACAACACGCCAATTTTCTCACCGATTTTATTCATGTTAAGTGTATATCAATTATTATAATTTATATATAACATATAAATAAAATGTTAATTTAACATTTATGATAACAAAATTACAAAACGCTTGTGATACATGGCCTATTTAGGAAACAACCAAACAACATAGTGATTTTTCGAAGGTTTGATTCAAAAGAAACTGCGAATAGACTATAATCGTGAAGTGTTCACAGAAAATGCCTCGCGACGAACCGCCTGGCCTACGATAGCTGCCGAGATAACACGCTCTTCTCCTCGCTCGAGAAAGACGGGCGTATCGTGTACTCACACAAGTTCGATGTCTGGGATGGATGTCTGGGATGTCTGATTAAGGCGGAGACCATTGTTGTGTTACCAGTTTTAGAGTTATAAACCCATCATTCATTATTGGGATTATTTTTTGACAAGGCATAGGAAAGAACTCTGGCGATTGAATAACTATAATAACAATGGGGTGCCTTTATTTGTTTACCACATGGAATAAATGGCAATTAATTAGATATTTATTACCTTCTAAGAATAACTACAGAATCCATGGTATTGCAATAAGTCGACGGATAATCGTTTCTAAAATATAATTTAATCATGTCCTTTGCCTTAACAAAGCCAGATATTCAAAAATTAATCTCAAATATACTTAACGGCAAAATAATTAATNTTACCACATGGAATAAATGGCAATTAATTAGATATTTATTACCTTCTAAGAATAACTACAGAATCCATGGTATTGTAATAAGTTGACGGATAATCGTTTCTAAAATATAATTAAATCATGTCCTTTGCCTTAACAAAGCCAGATATTCAAAAATTAATCTCAAATATACTTAACGGCAAAATAATTAATATCTAAATCCAAGATGGCATCCAATCCAACTCTCCCCCTTAAACAGCAGTAATAGCGTGAGTTTTCAGTAGCGGATTCAATGTACGGTGGCGCCAAGTGCGGGTAGCAGTTGAACTACTCGACCAGTGCGGCTGAGGCTATGTTCAAATTGGCTCTTCCAGTTTACTTAAAAGTCGCGTGACCCGGATTACTTGACTAAAATGATGAAGTATCTGGTAGTTTGGCATTTAGTTCTTCGTACAGATGAAAACGAACTACGATAATAAATCACAAATTCCCCAAATCACCACTATATTGGTTTTGAACTCTTGACTGCAAAACAAACAGCGGAGATGGCTCACTGTACATGTAAGAATGTTTTGACATTCCGAGGTGGTCACATAAGTGAATAAATATTAATATGCTTATGAGATAACAGAAATGAATAGTATTAAATTTATGTATGATTAATTATGCAGTGCGATTATTTCGATTCCCAATGTAACCAAACAATCATTTGCATGCGTTTATTTGGGTTAGAATTATTTTTTTGTGCGAATAGTCGCAAGTAACATCTAATAATGTATAGTAATTATTTTTTTTAATGAGTGATATGAAGCAATACATTTGCGTAATGTGTTCATGGTTTTAGATGTAAGACATTTCAATAACAAAACATCAACCGTCCCAACAGGCGAGTCGCGTTGCTTCGAATTTTCTCGACAGGTAGAAGTACCATCGCTGAACAAGTGATTGTCGACGGCTTTCGAATTGAATGTTACTATAACGTAGGNTCTCGACAGGTAGAAGTACCATCGCTGAACAAGTGATTGTCGACGGCTTTCGAATTGAATGTTACTATAACGTAGATTACTAAATTACTAAATAGTCAACTCAATCACAGCCTGGGACAGCGGGCGGTGCCAAATTAGAGTTCACCAAGCATAGTTTTACTGGCTTTCCATAATGGGAAGGGCCACGGTGACGCAGTGGATAGAGCAATCACTTCCCACCAAGACTAACCGGATACAATTCCCGGCGGAGGTCGTTCCCGAATTTTCGCAGGTGGTAATCGTGCCGGGCGATGCCGCTGGCTGTCGTATTTTCTCGGTGATCTCCCGTTTCCCTTGCATTCTGGAGCTTCGCCCTTTCTAAATATCTCGATGTTGAGATCAGCCTAAACCTATCCACTCCACTCTACCGTAGGCCTCGNGGAGCTTCGCCCTTTCTAAATATCTCGATGTTGAGATCAGCCTAAACCTATCCACTCCACTCTACCGTAGGCCTCGGAAACGTAAAAGACATCTGTTTGGGAGTTATCGCGAGAGCTGGCAGGATATTTGTCCAGCTTCTTCTAGAGCAAAGAAGAGTCTAAGTCATTCAAGAATACTGCATTTATGTTGCAAAGTGTTTTCAGAGTTCGTCAAAACTAGACGCATGTTCGCTTTGGCAATCTCTATGAAAGATAGTGACAAATGGGGAACGGGCTCGTATTTCAAACGCTAGTTCAGTTTTCCATGCGCATCTTCCAAATCGAGAGAACTTGTTTGAAATTCAAGATATTTCAATAGAAATCTGCACATATTAATTTAAAATTGTCAAACAGTGGACTTCGGGTAGTGAACGTCGACAGTAGAGGCCTTTTCGTACGCCAGAAAACAAATAGTACAATAATATACAATACTGATTCATATTATAATAANTCGACAGTAGAGGCCTTTTCGTACGCCAGAAAACAAATAGTACAATAATATACAATACTGATTCATATTATAATATTATATTAATGGAACATTTTGATTAAAGAAACAGGGGTTACTGTGCGAAGTAGAATGGGAAAATTAACTGAAAGGACAGTATACAGTAGTTTGCACCGTGCATACATAGTGCCGATTATAATATATATTAATAAAGTAAAAATTAGAAAATATATGATACAAAAAAACTCTAAAAGAATAAGTTAAACTAATTTTCGTTTAAGATTTCTTTTTTAAACTAAACGATGTCGTATTAGGTGGCTATACAAATGGCAGCTGGATATGTCATAGAATATCAAATTGCAGTTATACTGTATTTTTCAATAACATTTAAACTTTTTTTTTATCGTATCATTATTGAAGTATGTTTGTAGTAAAATATGTTACGTAAATTAACACAAATTATGGTGTGTGTAGTGTTCGTTCTCTACATATTTTGCCGAGCTGCAAAAGAAAAATCGACTATCTTATTGCAATAACAATGCAAAGAAAAATCGTGTAATTTGCAGCTCAATTTGTCTCTGCTATATTTCAATACGATAATTACGGGGAACATAGATTACAAAATTGCACCATCAAAATAACGTGTTCTACAACATTAAGGGATAAAATATGGGTACATAATCGCAAGATGCACATATTCTTTCTCAATAAACGCCTTCAGCTCAAATGGTGTTGCGATGGAAAATGATCCTCGTAATTTATCAAAACGACGGCACCGTTTTCATTATTACGCGCGTTCACTTTATTGGCGGTCATATTTAAATGCAAGTAAATATTTACTAAGTTAAAAATGGCATCCATAGTGAAAGACGCCAAATAATAAGAGGCACGCGGCTGCCCTGCTGAATAAGTACACCAATAGCCAATTTATTTTTATAGTTTTAAACTTACAGAGCTTTTTCTTTCATGGAATTAGAGATATAAATAAGTATCTATAATTTTTTTTACCAACAACGCCTGCTTATGGCTATGAAGTTAAATGTTCTCACGAATTTAAAAATTAACGGGCTTATTAGGGAATCGCGTTCTTCATTATTTCGTTAACATTGAGCAGACGCTGCTTGCCAAGATCACAGAAAACTCAAGAATACAGAAGTGAAATCTCGACAGTGTTCTTCGTCACATTTTGGCGTGCATTGCGAACTGCAGCTCCACGCGCCAGAAAAATATCCTCACTGACCAACACTATGACGGAACGTCGTTCACCAACACGATCCTAGAGAGAGACTTGCCAGACGGGCCGCCCGACCAATGAGGAATCAGTACTCCACAGCGTGCAATAGCTAACCAGACTCGAGGTTCGTCTCCACAGCTCACCGTTCTCAACGAGCGACGTAGTACGCTGACATGAAAGCAATTGCCACGACATTTCGCTTCCGTACACTTAGCTATTCTGCGCTGATGCCGTCGAAAGAGGGATCCGTGGTGTAATGGAGAGTTCATTACGCCGGGATCACGGCGACTTCACGTTCCACGTAACACGTAACGAGTTACACGTTCACGTAAACAGGCTACACCTTTGCTGAAACTGGAAAATGATCTATAAATGTGGGAAGTAGGTAACGGGTTATTATTTTTGTTCTAAGGTTTCATAATAAAAATATAAATAAAGGGTTTTTTACGTTTTGGGTGTTTTAAATGTTTTAATGTTCTAAATGTTTTAAATGTATTAAATTGTTTAAATATAGAATGAATTGAATAAGAAGAGATGGTGTATCAATGATATTGTATCTTGTCAATAATAAAGCATTTGAAATTATAATTTTAAAGATTTAGAAATTTAAATTTAAAATGTTAAAAGATAAATTTTGGTTTGCTGGGATTTTAAGTTTTAAAGGTTTGTAGAACTTAAAAAAATATATAAATTTTATACTACATAATTTTTAATGTGTTGAAATTAAATATTCAAATTAATTCGTGTAATATAATAATAAAAAATATAAAAATTTCTTTAATACGTTTATAAAATTTTGAATGTATTTGTATTATTTAAAAAGGTGGGAGGGGCTGAGCCCTGCCAGCAGCCTCCATGTGGCTCCTCGCGGTAGCCGTAGATGTGCAAATATAAGTTATAAGTTAAAAGATTTAGGGGAATTGAATTAAGGGATGGTGAAATTAAATATAAAATAGAACAGATAAATTTAATTAAAACATTTACGGGCTGACATCCGATTGGACCTCCCACCAGATTCCCAGGCCTGAAAAATCTAATTTTTTATTTAATGTCTATATATATTATAATAATTAAATATTACCTAGGTAGTAGT
>NQII01012224.1:8278-18419 GCA_002778355.1 Clitarchus hookeri
AAAAAAAAAAAAAAAACAAAGCGGGGGAACCGCGCGAGCCGTATTAATTATAAATCGATTCCCCGGGATGCAACAACAAATGGTATTAATCAGTTTTTACCGCGCGCACAAAGGGTCTGTAATCTGTTTACGGCTTTGTGTTTGCACAGCCGTAATTTATTAATGGAAGAGTCGCGACTACATTGTCATCGCACGAATCACGCGAACAAATAATAATAATAATAATAATAAAAAAGCGTGGGGTAGGGAGACTGACATCCTGCGAAGGGAGGATCGTGTCTGCGTTGTGCGGGGCCCAATGCAGCTTCCCAACCGAGAGGCAGGACTCGCTGTACAATCAACTCGTGATTGAGTGAAGCCATGTCGACATATTTGTGGGCACAAAACACGTTCGCACATCGACGCGGGCGGGGATGCGAATGTATGAATGAGCGTCTTTTCAGGGTCGGTTACACTAAAAGCTGAACTTTTTAATGTGAATACGTTACGACAGAAATATTTAAAAAACGTCCTGTTAAATTATCACAACAAGGAACATGTTCGCATTACTACACCTCTTTAATTCGATAAAAATAAAACGATGCCCTAACCTCAAAAACACGCATGCGTCATTACGTTATATCTTCCAACACTTATAAATGTTGAGTTTCGACTGATCTTACTTTGACTGTAGAGGTACAAAGTATACAGCTATTTAATCTAGATTTTTATTTATTCCAAGTAATGCAGAAAATCCCATAAATTACAAACATATTAATAAGCACTACTTATTTCGCAGCAGCCAATCGAAGCACAATACAGAGAAAAAGTCGTTCTGATGTACTCCCACAACCAGTTCACTTTGAACAAAAAGTGGCTACGACCGGAAAACATTCTCTAAGTTAATGTAACCGCGTACAGAGTTGGGCATGTTTTTGAAAGAAAAAAAAACTTGGGCGCAAAACGATAATATTTATTTACTTATTTACTAATTTATTTTCAATTAAATCACAATTACTTAACCAGGGCTCTGTTTTTACTCAAAATTATTAACTGGCATCTCAAAAATTGGCTTACATTTGATGTAGGTTCTGTATTTAACAAAACACTACTGCTATTAATTGTTTTTACATTATTCTTCTATTTTCTTCCATTCGTTTAAACAACAGTCGAGTCCTGAAAACTTCAACCGGAATTAAATTAACGTACATTAATTAGATACATAGTATCTACATTTCGAACCTCCGAAATTTAATAGTGCATACAAAATGTGTATCCTCAACATTCACAACAGAAGGCATGACTTACAACTTGCCCAGTATCACTCTCCCGCGTTCTAGAACATTCACCAGTGCATCCGCCGATGTACACCACACGTTCGAAAACTACTAATCCGGTTAAGTCCGGTTAAACAGGTTGATACGCCAGTGCAACGGGCCTGAAACTTAAGTGGACCTGCTGGATATGCGCCAGAACATCGACTGGTGAATTTTTGAAAGCTTCCTCTGTAGAATAAAAGTATGCACACCCACTTCCCGCAATTTTCAGGTACCCCAAAATACACTAAGGTAATTCGAACGTCGGAGTTTACAAATGGGCGATGTAAACAGTAAAATGTGCGTGTAATTGCATTAATTTGCGCCTAGAAGCAAAAGCAAATACCACTGGAGAGTTAACCTGATGTTAGAAATAGCCTCAACCGGCGTGCACCGATGATTAAACCACCCGCGGATCCGTGGATCCATCGATGGATTTCCGAATACGCGGGGCTTCCAACGCTTCCAAACACCCCCCCGGGAAATCTGACAACACTGTGCGCGCCAGCTAGCGGTAGGAATACGGCGCCACGAGGAAGTGACTTTTTACCCGAACATACTNCTGCTAACGTGTAGCGGGAAAGTTAAAATTAAAAAGGGAACATCAGTGCTGCGGACTGCATACAATTAACAAACGTAAATGTTTACACACTGCCATTCACATTTTCACGTCATGTAAACTACTAGGCTTATATTTACTTACTATTTAAACATGGGGCCGCGGAGGATCAGTAGTTAGTCTGCTTACCTCCCGCCAAGGCGAACTGGGTTCAACCCCCCGGCCGGGTCACATCCCGGATTTTAGCATGTGGTAATCGTGCCGGACGATGCCGCTGGTCAGCGGGTTTTTCTCGGGGATCTCCCGTTTCCCGGGCCCTTGCATTCCGGCGCTGCTCCATACTCACCTCAATCACCCTCATCGGCTCCCAGGACCTCGCCGTTAAGAGCCGCCCAAATCTCTTCACTTTCGTCTTGAACAGCATTTTGTCATCAGTAGGCAAAAAATTCACTTGTAATCACACCGAATGAAAAACAAAACATAATTTATACAGAAAAATTTAAAACATAGGACTTCAAGCTAAGAGAATATTTGTCAGTGGAGAAATAAAGAAGTACAAAAAAATAACCATGCATTAATCCTAAGGATACATCTTTATTGCTTGGCCGTCTTTTAACACGAACGATTTTCATTGAAAATTGACCTTTATATTTTTGGGACTTTTTTTTTTTGGGATGTGTTAACAGATGTTTAAGAGCTTGCATCCATTTTCCAATTGTGTTTGTTGAACGTTTCTCTCGTTCCACGAATTCTTTTTTTAGTATTTTTTTGACAAGAAACATGTGTTTAAACTTTTGAGATATCAAATGAGATGACGTCTGGCAGTAGAGAGGAAAAAACTGTCTTTGCTACTGACCTGTCACTTGTATTGTTTTGCGTTCATATATAATGCTTGGCTTTCCTTGCGTCTTTCACCATTCAGTGTACATTTTGATATAATTTCTCGTAAAATTCTAACGATGGAAAATGCAATACTATACGAAAAGATGCAAATGCAAAAATTTTGAAGTTTAAATCTAAAATTCAAACTTTACAAAGTAATTTTTTGTCACAAAAACCGACGGATTCATTAAGACTTTAGCATATTTTAATAACAGACTGGGTTCGTCTAACAAATAAGAGAAAGGCTGGAGACGGAGCAGCAGTGAAATTAACACGAGATGGGTTTGCCCTCAATAAGCACACTGCGTCCACGATACAGCAACACAGAAATCTCTATTCGAAAGTTTTCCCTCATTGCTGTTCCCGGGAATTTTCCCAGTGAACGTCTAGAGTATAACACTTAATCCCTGAACACCAGGCGATTAACCAACATTTTAAATTTTGTTTTCGCTGATAAGGGTTAGCACGGAACTAGGATTACGGGTGCCACCGATTACAAACATTAACGAAGAAAAGCGTAAACCTCGGGAGGTTTTTTTTAAATACTTAACAAATATGCACTAACGAGGGAGCCAGATTCTACAAAAAAAAAATTATTGTTTAAACGCAGCAACTTTTTTTAATGCTACGCGAAACCACCAAACATTTGATCTTTACTAAACCAGCGCTACAAATACCGGCCATAACACGCACACACGCAACCACTTTCACACAATACATAAGATTATATTTAAAAACGTATTTTTATCATAGGTTCTTTGCGGTAAAATGAGCATTTTCGAAAGCCCTGCTTAAGATCTACTTGTATGTACGTTGTGTATCCTTCCACCATATGTAAAATTAACATAACCACGGGCCTCGTCACATTATCCCTACGTCGGCCAAGTTAAATTGTGAAATTATTATAAAGTACGTATTTTACAAATTCGCTAATTTTTAATATTATATGGGATAACATGACTTTAAAAACGAAATAAAAGATTTCAATTTCCACAGATGTTCGCATAACACTTTTAATTCAACATTAATACATGGAACTATTATCTCTCCGCCGTTACCAACTTAAATATGCGCACGCCAGTCAGTGTGCTCGTCAAAACGTATGCAAGCAGGGGCAGTGAAATTTTTATATGGTTTGTGTGAAAAGTGCTTGCTTTACCGCGAACTGCCACTAACCATAATTTGCTCTGAGAAAAGCTAATTTACACCAAAACTAAGATGCATATCATCAACCTGAAATTCCGAAAACATTTGTCGGTTAATTCTAGTATTAAAACAAGGAATTATTTTATATTTAAAAAAATTTGAAAAAGCTAAATTATTAAAGCTCTCCACTTTGTGATTTTTAGCCAACTTTCCTTTGGTAAAGTTAGGCTTATGCAATAGCACGTATATCGTTTCTGAGATGTATATTTCCCTTAGCAACTTTTTAACATCTGTGAAAGTAATGTAAATTTAACCTATTACGTGGCCAAATGAGAAGTTCATTGAAATTACAGATCTGCAATCATTCAAAGATGGCCAGCGAAAAGTTAATACGTGCTCTGAAACGCCGCACGGGTTCGACGTTCATAAGTCTCAAATAAGCGCTTCTCTGCCAAGGAAACATAACTGAACTTCTGCTAAGGTAGCAGCAAAACCAACACAAATCTAGAAGTTTCCAAACAGGAAATAATCGCGGATAAACTGCAGGCGCCATGGTTATGAGCATGTCACTCTGCTAAGAAAAATTATCGAGAAAAAAAAATGATAAACACAAAATACAATAAAAACTACGGGTATATCATGCATGCTTGTATGTTTTAAGTGAGCCAGGCCCTCATTTTTCAAATTGCGGTTTCATAACATAAAAATGTTGTATTACTAGGGGCAGTGATATTTCGCGAAAAGATTTCGAGACAAGATACAGTCCAAAGCACTGTAGGGTCGTCCAACTTCTTTGATAGGCTAAAAAATGTCCTGGCCCGTGTTAACAGTTTGCGCGCGAATCACGAAGGTTCCGTGTCGGAGTTGCTTAGTCCTGAGTGGCTTGGTCAAAGACGGACACGGCACCAGCAGCCAATGGAGGTATAATAACAGCTGAGGTGTGTATATAGTATTGAACTCTACTGTGTGCTCCGATTTTTACGCGAAAAGTCACTGGCCCTATGTATTACGATGCTACATCTACGAAACCATGTTACCCAGTTCAACCAAATATATTATGCTATCAATATACTATATTACAACGAGAAAATGTGTCTACGCGAGCCTCTTGTACGCCATTTTGTGAGATAGTGCTACTTTTGTCATATCTTGGGAAACAACAAACCGATTTCCACCAATTATGGCAAAAAAAATCTTACTGCAGTAGGACATTTAAACGTATATGTTTTTAAGTGGATCGGACACTTATTCTCAAAACGATGACAACATTATTTTAAAACCCGTACTCTTTTTATCTCGTTCATAGAGTACGGGTTACTTCAACAAGTTTGCTTGCATACACATGTAGAGGAAAGTAGGCTAATTAATCATATCGTAAACGGGATTGGAAACTTCTTGTTGATGTGGGCAGCTCATTTGTGCACAACGCCTAGCTGAATCTTGACCTACTGTAGTTCAGGGGCAAAGACCAGCCCAAAGGGAAGGGGAAGTTGAGTCGGGACTCAATTTCCATCCTTACAAATTGGTGAAGCTGAGTCCTCTTATCCAAGCACAGACACATTGATCACATTAGTTTGAAACAGTTAACCACGCGGTGCGCGCGTTGCAACGCAACCGAGGTAAGTTTGGTAACATCATCAATCCTAAAACATTGGTATCCTTTCTACGCACGTACGTGACATGAGTGTGTTATCGAATGGTTTTAATTAGTTTTACTCTCTGCCCTTCCGCTTTTGACCTAAAAATATACATCTTTCCGTGCAAACAGAGGTTCAGAAAAGATCTCCATTTTTAGCCCCTTAACATATTATCCCGAGTACATTCGTTCACGTCTGACATGTTGCAGAATAGGTAATAATAATAATAATAATAATGGCGTGTGGGGAGTGCACCCAGGGCAAGGTAACACCCTCGAAGTGACGGTTTTTCCAGCTGGGACCCGTAGGTTACCGTCATCCCCGGGCATGACAGAAATGAGATCCTAGAATGGAGCGGCGATGGAATGCAAGGGCGGGGGAAACGGGAGAACCCCGAGAAAACCCGCCGGCAAGCGGCACCGTCCAGCACGATTCCCACATGCGAAAATCCGGGAGTGGACCCGTCGGGGATCGAACCCGGATCGCCGTGGTGGGAGGCAAGCGCCCTGGCCACTACGCCACCGCTGCCCCAATGCAGAATAGGTGAAACCTTGATCGGTGCTGTGCCCGGTCAGAAGCTAGCACGAATACGGACATCGCCTTTACCTGGGCAATACCATTGGTTGCTGCTGACATATCTAGCAATTATTTTATAATTGGCTCTTTCTTGTGCCACGGGTCTACTGAAACCCTTTCCACAGCTTTTAAAGTGCCGGTTGTTAATAAGAAACTCGTAAGTACTTTTCACACCATAAATTACTTATTTTCAAAAACTGAAATGAAAATAAAAATTGTAGGTGCATTAATTGGTTGCTATTTTACATGAAGATGTCGGGTCGGTTTAAATTCGACCCGGTATATTCGTACCCGGCGTAGCTGAACACCATATTCTGGCTCAAAATTTCACCAAAAGGAAAGACAAAAAAACATGGGGTGTCGCTGTGTCGGGGACACGCCCTTTTGTTTTGCCTGAATACGTCTACGTTTCTACGTTCCCGGCACCGCTTCACTCGATCATATGGGGTTTCATGGGTATCACTGGATTGCTCTTGAGATGCTCATTCCAACCGTATACGATTTTTACATTTTGACTTGGCTTTTTGACGAGTATGGGCCGACATTATGTTAAGTTTTCAGTTTTTTTTACTTTAAACTCACCTAAATTCACCATAACCACGCCACACAAATGTTTAACACACTCAATCGATTAATCTCGACGAGAGTTGTTGATTTTAACTTAAACGAGCGTCGTAGCTACTGGCGCAGTTTTCAATATGATGCGTCTTTAATACTCTGCGCCGTTTTCGAACTCAAAATGGCGGTGCCCCCAACCCCGCCATGCGCGACGCTTCGCAGTCCTCACTCAACGTAACAAATTGTTTGATCCTTTGGCAATCGAGTGGTGTAATTGAATTTTAGAAGTATACGATAGATTTGGAGCTGCAACGCCAAACTGTATCCCCCCGATTTTGTTATCATTAGATTTTTCTGGATTGCCCACTATCGTTGCAACTTTAAAGACGTATTCACGTCAAAAACTTTTAAGGATGATGAAACTTCACGTAAGAAACTATATAAATGTCTACAATTTCTTGAAATGAACACAGCGCTCCGATCTCACGCAGCGGCAATCCGTGGGGTCGAGTCCCGTCGGGATCGCAAGCAGATGTTCGTCGCACGCGGGAAGCGCGTAGCATGGGCTGCGGTTTTCCGGTGGATTTTCTCACGCAGCTCCCACGCATCCTGTCTTTTGTTTCCGTCGTTGATCCGCCTTGAGAGGATTCGTCGCATGCAGAGAATTTCTATTTGTGCTCGGAGGCAGACTTATAATGTCTTGGCACCTCCCGCGGATGTCTCTTTCAACGACAGCAACATTACTTCTCTGGCTTGCGTCGTGTAGCTCCCGTATTATATACACCTTTTATTATCCTCCCAATTAACCAAATTAAATATAAATATATATAGCCGAATTTTCAGAAAAAGTCTGACGATTAAAACCAAAATAATCTAAAAATAAAAACCAAAACATTATTATTTTTTTTTATTCTACACTAATAAAAGTGTTTTGTTGAATCGATTAAAATTTGTTTGGCGCAACCAGATCAATTGTTTTTATGGGGGCAGTGAGATATTTTGTTGTTAAAAACAAATCACTTTGTTGTTCCTATTTGGTTGTCCCAAACAAATATTAGGTTGGTGCAAATAAATATTTGTTTGGCTCTACCGAGATTCGAACTTGTATCACCTCAGCCCAACCTCTACGCCTTAGGAAACTAAGGTGACTATTAATAACACTTGAATGTTATTAAATACATACAGTTCAAATACTGGACTACTTGAGTAACTAAATATATCAAGTTTTACAGCTTTACGTTATAATATTTTCCTGCTGAACGTGTTTTATTGAGATTTTTATACCATTATTAAGCAGAAATATATGCAATAAAAAACACTGTTACTATCCTTAAAAAAATGCTAAGAAACGCTCAAGCTGTATTTTTTGAACGAATGCAATGAAATAAGTGGCCAAACTAAAATATATATATATATACACATACACACAGTTGATTCAAAAAATATTTTGTTGAGAGAGTAATTTATTTTGTCCCAACACAGAGGTTTTGTTTATTCAAACCCGTATATTGTTAGATGGAAAAAAAAATTATTTTGTTACTTGCNTTGTCCCAACACAGAGGTTTTGTTTATTCAAACCCGTATATTGTTAGATGGAAAAAAAAATTATTTTGTTACTTGCTAAGTTTTGTTGACACAGCAAAATATTTTGTTGAGGCAACTAAATAAATTTTTGGCCCTATACAAACAAATATTTTGTTGACAGTTCTCTCGGTGTAATTATAAATTGAAACACTATCTACTGATTGGTCAATAGTAAATTCTCCTACATGAAATGCTATGAACATCACTGCTCAATTTCCAAGAGAGTATACCCCTCCATTGTAGCCAAATGTCAAGGTGTTGCACAGGAAGGTGTAATTTGACCGGTACTGTACTCTACGAAGCTCAGTGCCCAATGATTTTCCCCGGAAGTAACTGATTTGTAAACCGTGCTACTGCACTATATTACAACTGGTTCATGTCACTAATCACTGAACAAAACGCCATCAGCTTATTAGTTGTAATAAAGACACAAGTTATCGAACACCAAATTTTTTTTTTTTCATATTTGCGTCACCAGAAAACCATAAATAAATGTGGGAGTGAAAGTGTTAAATGTGGTGATTCCACGTCTCGCTCATCAGAGTGCAACGGGCACATGCGGTTGCGACCCTGGACAGCCTGTTACATACTACTAGCACTCTACAGTGCTTTCCCCACACGCGTGATTCTTTTCCGTGAGTAAAGAAGATTCCAGTGCGCTCGACAGCATCGAAGTACGCTAAGAGAATGATCTGTTTGTTGAACTGTTTGTGAAGGGCGAGACAAATATAGAGTTGCTGTTACAATATGCGTTGTTGGTGAAACAGAATTCGGAATGCCAAGAAATTTCGTTTCTTTATCAAAGCGAGGTTTTTTCATTCTGTTGTCAGTAAAATTCACCCGCCATTTTCCGGTTAGATAAAGAGTCGCAAGTTAAGAACCTCTAGTGTTTGTAACGCAGAGTTTCCATTCAGATGGAATAAACAGAGTTCACAAACATTACGGAGGACATATTCTACATACCAATTGAAACAGATTATATTCCATTTAATTTCAATAGTATTTGTATTGTTGTTAATATTTCTTAAATTGTAATACATTTTTTTAAAGTTTTAAGTTTTTTAATGTAAATGTAAACTTTTGTTTATTTTTTAATTTATGCTAGGTTTAATTTTGAAAATATGATTATGATTCAAATTTCCTGCTAAATAAAATCTGAAAGCGACAACAAAAATAAGCGTTAAGTATAAAGAAAAAAATTTATTTATTGTATTTTATACTTTTTTTTTTGTACAGGTCTGTGTAGGTGAAAACAATTTACTTACGTAAAAGACAAAATATTCTAAAGATAAGAATTAAACAATTGAAGATTTGGACAAAGTTATGTCTTATGACGTAATGAAACGGAAGTAATCATTCGCCTATTTTAATTCCCTAGTTGCTTTGCAAGATTATGGGATGTACGAAGAACGAAACCTGATATTCATTTCAGCGCCTGTTAAGAAAAGAAACTTGAAAGGATTTTCTTATTGATACTGGCGGAAGTAGCATGCATTGACAATAGTTGAAAAATGTTATAAGGAATATACAAACACGAGTATTTTACAAATGTGGAAATACACATCCACTTAAAAAAAAAGAACCTGGGCTACGATTTGATAGCCAGTATTTTGATGAACACATGTTCATCTAGTTATAATAATAAATTATTAAAAGTAGGAATGAAATGTAAATGCAAAAAAAAAAAACGCTGTCAAGAAATTTTGTTTTTTAGCTTGTAAACACTGAAGCTTGTGTGTAAATCACAAATAAAAACCTTTTTAATATCCTCCATCCAGCCGGATTAAAACGAGGCGCGTCCTTCAGCCTCACCAGGACACGGTACGAGTCCTGGCGCCTCTTGCCAGTCCTGCAGGACTCGTCGCCCGCGCCGGCAGTCGCTCTCCTTTCCGCCTGACTAATCT
>NQII01012225.1:0-24103 GCA_002778355.1 Clitarchus hookeri
TTAAGTGTTAATTCGTTGTCAATACGACGTTCGTTGAAATGACGCATCTTCTGTTTAATAACGTTGCTTGGGCAACCGTCTACACGAGCATTTTAAAACGGTGAATGGTGGGCCGCTGGCAGTGTCAGCTGGGTTATTTCTAACTGTTTTTTAACATTGTGTGGCGTCGTGTAGTCTTGGGCATGCAGTGAGGTAGTCTTTATTCTAAAAAGTGGTTTTGGTCACCAGTCGAAATTTGGTTTCGATCTAACTTGCTTTGTTGTGTGTCGCCAGTTTTTTAACGTGTTGTGTTTGCCTGGTTTGTCGCCCATGAATGTTTGCTATTGAATTTTGCCTTGCGTCCACGACTCACAGTTGGGCATAATTAAATGTTTAATGTTTCATTCTTTACATTTTTTATTGTTGGGAGCTCTGGGGAGGGTCGATTCACCGCCTCCAATGCTCATTCAATTCTGATGTAATATTTTACTAAAGTTTTAGTGTGTACTTTCAGGTAGGCTCTACTAGGCTTTTTAGGCTGTCCTTTTCTTTAATCGCTACGTTAATGATTTATGTCAGCTTTATTCTAATACCCAATTTTTAAAGGTTTTCTAATTATTGTACCCTTTATTAAAGGAGACTTTACTATTAGACTGGCCTCTTTTTTATTAATTACCAACGCTTATTATTCTTGTCAGCATTATGGAAATCCGTAAAGATTAAAAGAGTTGTCAATCATTCTATTTAACAGGAATTATGCGTATCATGTTTTAAATTAATAATTTTTGTTAGCAATTTATTATATGGTCTTACGTTTTTTCGTTTCAAGTTTATTACAATCTTTTATCAATGTATAATTATATGGAATCAAGAAATGCTCGTAAAATTAACTTTCAAAGACTGTAAAACTTTAATTACTGTTTCATATGGTGCTGTCATTGTATGTACATGCATTTTCTGAGAAAATAAAAGCTCTCAAGCTTGGCCCAGTGTACATAATTGTGTTTGTCACAACACAGCCAACAACTTTTGCAGAGCAGCAATTACCTAGTTACATTTTCCCTGACATTTCCCTGCTAGACCTGTTTTCCCTGTGGGTGGACATCCTGTAGATCATCCCCCACCCACTATTCCAGCCGCGCTGCCCAAGTTAATTTCAGCTGCTTGCTACAACCTGCACTTGGAGCAAAACTTCCACAGCTGCGGCTACTGGGAGTAAGGATCAACTTCACCCCTTTGCAGAAATTATTAATTTTTGCGTCAAAGTTTTGGATTCATAGTAAATTACTGACAATGTACAGTTACAGCAAATTTAAATTTTTACAAGTTGCTTAGAAATTTTGTGTGTAATTTTAATTGCGTTTTATCTGCTTGTTGTAAAAAGTCGAGAACATATTTGCAGTTTATTAATAAGTTCTCAACTTTTTACAAGCAGATAACACGCAATTAAATTTATGCACAGAAATGTTAAACAACTCCTGAAATGTAAATTTTCTATAACCGTGCACCGTCAGTAATTACTATGACTTGGAAAAATTATGATGCAAAAACAAAGAATTTCTGCAAAAGAGGAAAAGCTGATACTTAAGCCTGCAAGGTCGTTTGTAAGGATGATTATATAGAAGATTTGGCCGTATGCTGGCCGTTTTCATGGACGTTTACATATTGGTCGTGTGCAATTTACAATGGAAGGTTTCCTACAAGAATAAAATTTTAGCCAATCACAGAGAGAGAGAGAGAGAGAGAGTGGTAGAGTCATTTTGTTCATTTTGTTTTGAGAAAGGGCATAAGACTATTAAACACGAATAAATAACAAATAAAATTACCACAAAAATGTTTATAAAGATTCCAAAAAAGCACAATGTGAAAATTACAGTAAACATTCATGTTTATTTGTTCTAACAACAAAACGATTAGGCTCTGTACATAAACGCATAATGCTGAAGTCGTGAGTGAAGATGTTCCTGAACAATAGTTGCAGGAGTAAAGTCATAAAAAAAATGCACTCTTCTTTACTGGTGCTGTCCCTCTTTTTGCACTTTACTGCATTTTGAAACATTTTTTCCTGGTCCCTTGAGAAGTGTAATAGAGGTGTTTTTTCATTGTGTCTGCTTTGTTTCTATCAATGTCAGGTCGCACCTCACGTCGTGGCCATGCTCTTTGTCGGCGGCTGGGATAAGGAAGTGCGGCGTAAATACTTAACCAGGCAAGTGATTATTGTTAGTCGTAGAAACTGGTCCCAAATTATTTCCCAATAAGCCATGTCAAAAGGACGAGGAGTTATACAAGGATGTATGTTATTCCCAAGTGAAGATTTAGCTAATTTTAACACAGGAGGGCAAAGCAAAATAAAACATAATCTTGACCTGTAACAGATTTTAAGCAACTCTAGCAAAGAGTAAACTTTCTTTCCAATCTTACATTTTTAGCTAACTCGAACCTACAAAACAAGATCTGTAAACTTCCTCCATGAATAAGACATTAGATAAAATTAATTGCAGAGAATAATTTCTATTGTTCTCTATGACTTAACTTCATTCCAATACAGCATAAACACAATGTTTAATAAATTACGCTAATAAATAATGCCTGCATAAATGTTAACTGCACACTTTTTTTAAAATGATTTCACACCAAATCAAATTACATTTTTACAGCTTAGGCATTTATATTATGAAAAGCAACACTGTTCCTGAATGGTTCATTCATTAGTGTTAACAAATAAATTACATAAACTTCAGTAGTTATTACAAGAAAAATATTTTGTTAATGTATTTTGTTCAATTCTATTAAGAGAGACAATAATTAAAATATGTATTTTCATGTACAGTGATTAGCCACATCGTGAAAAGGTGTATACCATAAATCTTTCGTACTTTTCATTTCAGATTTAATTTTAAAGATTTTGTTTAGTAATGGCATATTGCTTTTGTTTATATGTGTATATTGAAACAAATATCAATTAACTGAGATACTGAAGTAAGAGCATTTTCAATTACGCATGTGGAAACACACATGCATGTGCACTCACACATCAAACAAAAAAAAACACCCGAAATTAATCATTCATTTCACTCCAACTAATTCCATTTGGGAAACTAATGAAAGCAAAGTGTGTATGTGTATATACAACAAACTTTAAATTACTTGTGACTTAACACGCATGAATTTCAGAATAAAAATGAAAAAGGGGTTAGAGCATAAAAATTGTACACCCAAGAAGTAGAGACCTACAAAATTCACATTATCATTTAATAGCAAACTTGACTTCACATGGGTGTATGTACTCCAGGCATAATTTCTTTATTGGCTGTGGCCTAGGCATATTCCTCTCTGACTGGACAGCATGTGATTTGGACACGCCATTATGAAGTGTGTGCTCATTGGCACAGAGTTACACAGGATATGCCAAACAAAGCATGGTCCAGTGATTAACGTAGTGCGATGACACATTTGCTTAACCCTTCCAGACCCACTTTAATTTACAGTTTCAGGTGTCGCAAACCAAAAGTTTTGTGAGGCGTGCTGTACTTATGTCCACACAACACTTGTTTTGCTGTCACAGCCAATGAGCTGTAGGCTGTATGTTCGGCTAGTGTAATATGAACCATTTATGACCTAGACCCGTAAAACGGCTTGCGAATCATTTGCCCACAGGTAAGATCATTGGTCATTGAGTTTCGCAGTGTGCCGTACAGACCAAAAATTACCAACACGAGCGTAACGTACACAGTTGTGTACACTGGGTCTGAATGGGCTAAAGCTCAATGTGTTGGTAAACAACAACGTGAATTTTGTATGTCTCTGCCAATAAGGCTCCCACCTCAGCTAGTACGAGAAGTGTAATAATTAGTTAAAAATAAATAATGAAACTTTATTAGAAACCATGAGATACTAGTAATATTGACTTGGGTTTAAAATCAGGAAGTCGCTGAAATACATAATCATTTATCTAATGTTCAGTATAAGGCTTGTCCCACATAAGCAGATAATTGTCGGACCACGATCTGTTCCCAATTTTGTCAGAATCGGAAGGGTACAGCACACAGTCCAATTTGGTTCCATTTTTTTGAGACACTGGATAGGACGAAAGTGTCCACGTCCCAATTTATACCATAAAAACCGTNTGAAAACCATAAGTATACTGTATTTACTCATGCACCACCTCCACCCTCCTAACAGCTGCATGCCACACTTTAAATATCCTCTCGGGGAAAAAAGAAGTATTTTTACACATTCAGTTTCAGAAACTTGTTTCAGGGCACAGCTGTGTTTGCACAAGCTATACATACGTTACAAAACTAAATATGGCCAGAGTTATACAGCATTTACAATTTAAAAAAAAAAAAACCCCAACTTTTGAGAAAGTGGATGTTATATGTGTGATTTGAGCTGTTCTACCACCCAGCAACATGCGCTGCCACATGCTGGCCAATCAATAAAACGACCCCAAAGCTAAACTGTCGCTCAACAGGTACAATCTGAACGTGATACAAATAGCTCATAGCACATCAACTTCACCTTACAGAAAACAGGGACAACTTTAACAAAAACTTCAAACGTGGACTGCTCAGAGCTGACTGCGTGCTTGCGGACCAGCCTCAAAGCCACGCTATCCATTCCACCTTATGGAAGAAATATCTGTTTTGTTTCCGTAAACATCGAGCGTCAGCTGATATCATCCCTGCCCTAACCAAGTGCTCGTAGGCAGGAGGGAACATCAGTTTATGTTGTAACAAACCGGACTATTTTCACCAGACGACAAATCTAATGATGATTCTTGGAAACTGTTGGCTTACATTAATCCAATATGTCTGTCTGGCCTCCGACCCTATTGTTTTGTCTGTCTGCAGAAAAGAAAATTTTTACCAGACACAAAGCAGGACCATTATTTTTATTTGATTGGATTATGTGTGCGGCTATATACGCTTATGCAACAGCTCCAACAATAGAATTGGAAACTGATCCACGATTATCAGCTCATGCGCCACGGGCCCAATACTGTAACCTTATAAAAAATGTCCCAACAACGGACAACAGCAACTTTTGTACAGTATGTAATACAAAATAACAAAAACTATCACTTTGATAGTGCACAATAACACATCCACAAATCTGCCTATCAGGAGTTAGGTTAATTTGCAACTCTACATTTCCAGTTTTGCAGAACTATCTCTGAAGTGATGCCCCAGACTACAAAGGAACCACATGCAGCATTTGGATAGGAACTGATGTAAAAGAAGATAGGCTGAAGATAGTTACGTGCAACCAATGCACAAGACCCGATACTTTGGAAGGACCCAAACTCTAATTTCAGCCTCGGGGTTTTTCTTCCGCGTAGATACACGAGCTTCATGCAATGCAGATGTCTCCCTCGCATGCACTCCGATTCCATTCACGTGATTCGGCAGCTCATCCCCTCACCGACCAAAGTGCCATTCCACTGGCGCCGAGGATGCACCACATGATCATGGCGCAGATGCAGGGTCCAGGAAAAAGTAGTGCCGACGTCAACTGTTGGGCTGGACGCTCACCTGGATCTCCCCCACCACCTCCACATCGCTGTCACTGTCCACGTCCATCTTACGGACGTCGGCGCGGGCTGGTGGCGCAGCGTTGGGGTTGACCTTGATGACGTGGAGCGGCTCGACACGGGGAGTGGCCGTAAGGATGTACGTGGTCGAAGGCTGGAGCCCCGCCACAGATATGATCTGCGGGCCCGGTGGGACCAGGATGCTCTGGGACATGGCCGGGCTCGGCCTCGCACNGGACTCCTCGCGCTCGAGACAGTGTGCCTGCGCTTCAGCGCGCCACCCTGCCGCACCACCCTGGGGTTCAGCGTCAACACGGAGGTGGGCGTCGCCAAAGTGGAGGGAGGGGACACTATCCTGCTGGGCACGGCATTAGTCAGGACAACCCCGCCCGCTGCCTCTGCCACCGGCAGCGTCATGCTGATGACCTGCTGCTGTGGTGGAGATGAGATCGTCACCTGGGCACCTGAAACACAACAGCAATAGCTCTGTGGACTGTGCAACAAAGTGAAGCAAATACTCCCTAGGCACTAACTAAGAGGTGAGTGGAGTTGATACCACTCCCCGCCTGATGAAGCTGGCCTGGCCAGCGAAACGTCACACGACTGTGCCTCCGCATGAAAAATGTATAAGTCTGATTTTAGTGTGCATGTGTGTCTATCCACGAGTACCCCCCTGTGAGTACTTGTGCATTCTGTCTATTTTTTATGATGTAATCAATTCTTGCCATATCTTATCATATAAATTGTTCGCACTAACAGAAACCATATCAGATTCAAGGGGTGTACTGTATATTTGTCCATGTCCTGTGTTGTTTCCCATGAAGAAGGAAACATTGACTGTAACTATACTATGCTACAAGGAACTGTGATGCATGCAGGTGGCTACCTTGAGCCAGGGCTTGGGTGACAGGACAGTCCTTGTGCGCAAGCAGCAGCGTCTTGAGCTGGGCTACCTCGGCACGCAGGCTGGCCACCTCCGTCTGCAGGTGCTGATTGGTCGCCTCCAGGTCGCGGGACCGCCTCTCCAGCTCCTGGATCCAGGTGCGCCGCTTCTCCCGGCACCGCATTGCCGCTGCCCTGACACACGTAACCCAGCATGTCTGCTCATGTAACACTACCCTTGTGAGGAAACCACACAACTACAAAAACTGGTATTTTTACAGAAGCCACAAACACATAATAGCTTTCATTTTGAAAGCAATTTCTGATTTTTTAAATTGTAATAATTTAGACAATTATACTATTTAACCCAAATTCTAAGATAACTTTGTATTAAAAACCTGTAAAGGATATAAAGATTTTTTGCAGTTTGAAATCTCATAGTTGAGTTATGTAGTTTCTGTTTTTTGTATGTAAATTATTTTCCAACATGTCTGTAGTAACAAGTTTTTCATAAATGATCAGATGATTTGTTTTGTTAGTATGGCGTGAAGAAAAAAAGTAACAAGATAAGTAATGATAACCTCATATTTAGGAAAAATTACCATCTCAGGTATGGAAGATCTACGGAAATAAATACCGGTAACTGAATGAATTGTTATTACTGACACAGTCAAAGCAGGACTTTCTTACAAATTGCAGGAAACACACAACCACCATCAATATTTATTATTTCCATATCTGTTGAGAACAGTTAATCTTGGATTGTTAATTTTTCTCTGTATGCATTTAGCATACTCTTTCCCTAGATGTCAACTGTGAATGCACTAGACTAAAAGACACATCTACAAAGGAAAGAAGACAAATCGATGAACACCACTCTCTCATCTGTAGTCAGTGAATGGTCTCTTGACAGAAAATAATCAAAATAAGCTGTACATGTGCATTTCAATATAGACTGGGTGGTCAAGGGCTCCCCCCCACCCGGGGCCTGAACTACCACCGCCCTCTGACCTTCGGCAATGATGAAAAGTGGTGGAGACGTATCGTGAAGACTACACAGCGGCGCCGTAGAGCAGTGATAAATGGAGGTGTGCGTGACGTATTTCACATCCAGTTACTAGATGTTTGCATAAACAATCAGCTTAAAAATGATCGATGCAGGAAATCTTATGTAACAGGGCCAAAGTATACTTTGATCGACGCAACACCCGATAAACGACACAAGCATATTAGCTTTACCATTATTTATATAGGAGTTTTACCAGGACCACAGAAAATTAACTGTGGATACGGTTTATCGGTGCATGCGTGTACGGCACGAGTCTACTGACATTTCTTACCACATTATATCGATTCCCTGACTTTACAAATAAAAGCAGAATTCCCAGACTTTTCTGGATTTTCCCTGGCACTTGCCATCCTACATACCCTCTTAAACCAGGCAAACTAGGAGCCGGCCTGATAAAAACATTTACTATTAATAAACACACCGTAACAACAGTCATTCTTTCCTTTCGCAAGAGATTTCTAGTTTCCATTACTACTTCATTTAATTAATATCTTCTTACTTCATCAAAAATCCTCCTGTTTCCACTCTTCATGCAAAATTGTCTTAATTTTCAGCACATCTTTATCTCAATTTCTAGAGCGATTGAGACAAATGACAGAACTGTTCCCTGCTTCACTGTTATTGGTTGTGACTGGCACCATGTAATTCCCTACAAGAATGCAAGATTTATAACTGACGAAAAAGAATTGTTATACAGCAATAAAAGTAATTGTTCAAGTTAGTGATAACTACAGTAGAGTAAATTCTAATAAATTAACAATCACAATAATTTAAAGACAGTTTTCTTTTTTTATGTTGGTTTCACACAAAAATATTAACCAACATTGGTTAAAGTTTAAAAATCAAATAACGTTTCTAACAAATGCAATAAACAATGCATCAAACAAAACATTTAATTTTAAATTCCAGTTCCGATTCCATTCTCTGTGAAATACTTCCTTGGAAACATTTTTTTTCGAAATAAAAACAATTTTTAACACACTATTTACGAATGTTACCTACCACTTACGTTTTCCAACACCTTACCTATTTCTCTCCAGAAATTTTCGTTTCTTCTCGGAAGCGTCATTTTCTGAATCAGCAGACTCGTTATCTTTTGCCGATGATGTAGGTGACGGTTGCAAATCTGTGATCTTGTTTATTTCTTGTGTTGACCTCTACAAATGAGGTGCAAAAATTAACACACAGAAAATACTCAGTTCTACATGAAGTTACTATTACCTATAGGCCTACAATCCCAGTTTACAGCGTCCCCTTGTTCTTTTACGAAGTACGGGCGTGCCTGACACTGTTCACTGCCAGAACTTTAATTACACCATCGACATAAACATTTAAAAACTCAAAATCATTATGTTTTACTGTAAAGGACAATTGAAACAGTCTGTTACAAATGAACACACATTCTGAAATACACGACTCATCATAGGTCCAATAACATCTGTACACTCCTCCTGCCTGAAACAGAGCATTCCAAATGAAGTGAAAACGTGTATTAATACTCTACCTTTGAGTTAATAAGTTTACGTGTTGTATTTATCAAGTGTTTGTTGCATAGCTCTGGAATATTGCGCATTTTAACAAGTCTGCAAGAGGTGAAATTAGATTTTGGACATCAGTATTCTAGTAGCTTTCCGTTGTATCACAAATTTTTTGTTTTTAATATCACCCTGGTTTATAAAAGTTTTGTTCTATATTTCGCAACAAAAAAAAAGTATAATAAGCCCATGTTAATGTCCCATACTATTTTCCTACTACCCTGTACCATTATTCTGAAATTAAAACCACCAACAGTACCTAATATAATTTCTAATGCTGCCACATGGACAGCCCAAGTAAATCTAATATCACTTAGCAATCCTAACAATTTTAAAACCTTTGCTTCTTTTACAGACCTGATATCTCATATTTGTATCATCTACCCATTAGGTTTATTGAATAGCATAAATTCTGTTTCCGAGATATTTAAAATTACTACATTTGCCTAAAACCAATTTACTAAATACATAATTTAATTTTGATTTACTTCNTTTCCGAGATATTTAAAATTACTACATTTGCCTAAAACCAATTTACTAAATACATAATTTAATTTTGATTTACTTCTTATTCATAAGAATTCCATGTTTCTTCACTAACTTGTTTCAAATTATCAGTTACGTATATGTATTCACCAGAGGGAATAAAAGGAAACCCAATTACAAAAATCATGATAATGACTGCACAGATTAAACAAACCGCTAGTTTATTCATTGATTAACATTTATCAGAATTTCCACAGTGTGTGGTTTTAAATGATTCTTCAACACACTTATATTCAATACCACAGCATGATATTTTACTCAAACAAAATAAGAAAATGGTTTTTGTAGGCATACGTGAATATATTCGNATTCAATACCACAGCATGATATTTTACTCAAACAAAATAAGAAAATGGTTTTTGTAGGCATACGTGAATATATTCGAAAATGTCCCCAAACAAATTACATTCATAAATTACACCTCACAAAAAATATTAATAGGGAAATTTAAATATTTTTANAAAATGTCCCCAAACAAATTACATTCATAAATTACACCTCACAAAAAATATTAATAGGGAAATTTATATATTTTTATATACTACATATTTTCCATGGAGTAACAAGGAAGCTTCGAGTTTATTAAAAACTACAGAAAGAGTAACAGGAGTGATAACACTCTAATAACCAATTTTAGATGATACAACACAGCACAAATAAATTTGGTAAAACTAATACATAGTAACTACAAAGTGGAAACAATAAAATAAGATAATCCACATTACTATAAAAATAGTTAACTAAATCATTTTAGTGATCTGTGCAAAAAATAATTTTAATGCAATGAATGAACTGAAAAGTTGTAATTTGTGACCCCAACAGTCCATGTTACTTCACAAGTGTCACTACCGTACTAATCATCACAAATGACAATTTCATTTTCAAATATCTACACACGAAACATGCATTTTTTTTTTTTTTACTACAAGTATAAAATTTGTAAAATAAGTTTGTCAAAATTTTTTAAATTTTCTAAAGGGACATACATTTTTTTTTTATCTGCGATGTGTACAACTAATTAAAATGTGAAGTTAAAGAAAATTAATATCAATATTTTACTTTATTCTGTAAACTTGTCACATATTTTATAATACCGTTTTCTACGAAAATTACAGGTGCAACTACACTGAAGAGCCAAAAAAACTGGTACACCTGCCTAATATCGTGCAGGGCCCCCGCGAGCACGCATAAGTGCGGCAAGACGACGTGGCATGGACTCGACTAATGTATGAAGGTATGCAGGAGGCAATTCACACCATGAATCCTGTAGGGAAGTCCACAAAACCATAGCAGTGCGAGGCGGTGGAGATCTCTTCTGAACAGAACGTTGCAAGGCATCCCAGATATGCTCAATAATGCTCATGTCTGGTGATTTAGGTGGCCAATGGAAGTGTCTAAAATCAGAAGAGTGTTCCTGGAGCCACTCGGTATTAACTCTTGANGGGTGTCGCATTGTCCTGCTGGAATTGTCCATGTCCGTCGGAATGCTCGATGGACATCAATGGGTGCAGGTGATCGGACAGGATACTTATGTATCTGTCACCTGTCAGAGTCGTATCTAGACGTACCAGGAGTTCTATTTCACGCCAACTGCATACGCCCCATTGCATGACAGAGCCTCCACCAGCTTGAACAGTCCCCTGTTGACATGTAGGGTCCATGGATTCATGAGGATGTCCCGTACATGTCCATCCGCCCGATACAATTGGAAACGAGACTTGCCAGACCAGGCAACGTGTTTCCAGTCATCAACAGTTCAATGGCGGTGTTTGCAGGCCCAGGCGAGGCGTATAGCTTTGTATCGTCCATTCAACAGCTGTACACGAGTGGGCCTTCAGCTCCGAAAGCCCATATCAATGATGGTCCGTTGAATAGTTCGCATGCTGGCACTGGTTGATGCCCCAGCATTGAAATCTGCGCCAATTTGAGAAAGAGTTGCACGTCTGTCACGTTTAATGATTCTCGTCAGTCGGCGTTTGTCCCGTTCTTTCACAATATTTTTTCAGGCAGCAGCGATGTCGAAGATGTGATGTTTTACCGGATCCCCGATATTCACGGTACACTCGTGAAATGGTCGTACGNTTTTTTTTTTTTTTTTACTACAAGTATAAAATTTGTAAAATAAGTTTGTCAAAATTTTTTTAATTTTCTAAACGAACATACATTTTTTTTTTTATCTGCGATGTGTACAACTAATTAAAATGTGAAGTTAAAGAAAATTAATATCAATATTTTACTTTATTCTGTAAACTTGTCACATATTTTATACTACCGTTTTCTACGAAAATTACAGGTGCAACTACACTGAAGAGCCAAAAAAACTGGTACACCTGCCTAATATCGTGTAGGGCCCCCGCGAGCACGCAGAAGTGCCGCAAGACGACGTGGCATGGACTCGACTAATGTATGAAGGTATGCAGGAGGCAATTCACACCATGAATCCTGTAGGGAAGTCCACACATCCATAAGAGTGCGAGGCGGTGGAGATCTCTTCTGAACAGCATGTTGCAAGGCATCCCAGATATGCTCAATAATGTTCATGTCTGGTGATTTAGGTGGCCAATGGAAGTGTCTAAAGTCAGAAGAGTGTTCCTGGAGCCACTCGGTAGCAACTCTCGACGTGTGGGGTGTCGCATTGTCCTGCTGGAATTGTCCACGTCCGTCGGAATGCACAATGGACATGAATGGGTGCAGGTGATCGGACAGGATGCTTACGTATCTGTCACCTGTCAGAGTCGTATCTAGACGTATCAGGGGTCCCATTTCACGCCAACTGCACACGCCCCATACCATGACAGAGCCTCCACCAGCTTGAACAGTCCCCTGTTGACATGTAGGGTCCATGGATTCATGAGGATGTCCCGTACATGTCCATCCGCCCGATACAATTGGAAACGAGACTTGCCAGACCAGGCAACGTGTTTCCAGTCATCAACAGTTCAATGGCGGTGTTTGCAGGCCCAGGCGAGGCGTATAGCTTTGTATCGTCCATTCAACAGCTGTAAANGTTCAATGGCGGTGTTTGCAGGCCCAGGCGAGGCGTATAGCTTTGTATCGTCCATTCAACAACTGTAAACGAGTAGGCCTTCAGCTCCGAAAGCCCATATCAATGATGGTCCGTTGAATAGTTCGCATGCTGGCACTGGTTGATGCCCCAGCATTGAAATCTGCGCCAATTTGAGAAAGAGTTGCACGTCTGTCACGTTTAATGATTCTCGTCAGTCTGCGTTTGTCCCGTTCTTTCACGATCTTTTCCCGGCCTCAGCGATGTCAAAGATGTGATGTTTTACCGGATTCCCGATATTCACGGTACACTCGTGAAATGGTCGTACGCGAAAATCCAAATGTTATCGCTACCTCGGAGATGCTATGTCCCATCTCTCGTGCGCCGACTATAACACCACGTTCAAACTCAAAATTAAAACCACCACCACACAACTTGATTTGTTTACATGAACACACATTAATTGCGTGGATAAATGACCCTAAGTAAACACTGAACAGGAACAAATTAAAAGCAAATTGTTGAGGGATGCCAACAATTGTCAACAAACTGACATTCGCATACCATAACCTCAAAAATATACTACAGTGAAAAAACACATTAACGTTACTGGTATTTACATGTTCTCCTTATTTGTGCTGTTTTCTTTCCCAGGTCCCGTTTATTTGCCTGTAAGTTTAATGCATTGCTATCTTGCAATTTACATTAAAGAAATTATACCGTTCCTGCTATTTACATTGTGTACAAACTAGGGATGGGTTGAATAACAAAAAATATCGGTTCCGGTTCCGGTACCGATTCTACAATTTAAATGTCGCTTCCAGTATTCGGTTCCATTTTGAATACTTGCATTTTGCTTGCAATTTCATTCAACCACTGCAGGTAAAATTCATTAAATGTTTTATTTAACCTACCGAAGAATAGAACAATAACAAAGAGTGAAGATAAGATTTAATGTATACAGATAAACTTGTATTAAATTTATTTAAGGTTAGTAAATATGCAACAATTATTCTTTTTTTTTTTTTTACATTAATGGGTGGTGATTGTGATATGTTTGGAAAATACTTTAACTAAATAACTATTTAAAGAATATAAGAAAGATTAACAGAAACAAGGTTATCTGAATTAGATTTTTTTCCTTGGGTTTACACTTTCCCGCTTTTCACACTCTTTTACTTTGTTCCATTGAATAGTATAAATATGGCGTTTCGCTTATAAACCAAACATTTCACAGAACAAATTGTTCCAGTAGATGACAGCAGCAAAATGGAGTGAAAATAAGTTCATAAATAAACAATAATGTGTTGTGCGGACACAAGAGAAATAATTGTGCCAGAAAATGATTGCAAAAATTTTTCAAAATGATTACAAAATAAAATATATTTGTTGTGAAAAAAATTTTATTAGTAGACTAGCATCTCCTGTGTTAGTGATATTTTCGTTATGTATTTGTAAAGGATCAGATTCATATGTATGGCAAATCAAATGTAAGTTTTATTTCTATGATTTTGTAAATTAATTATATTTTTTTCTCACTCATTTCCCTGACTTTCGAGAATGTGGGTACCCGCTCTTCTGCCACACTGTGCTGCAAATGGTCACGGCCTGAACTGCTAAGACTAGTCCCCTCCGTGCTTTGCGGAATAGACAGCTGGCGGTAATCACCAATCACCCTCCCAAAAATTTGTTGTGTAGGTAGGTCTGGTACGTGTATCCCCACTTGTGTTTGCATGGCTGGAGTGCCGGCAAAAAAAGACCACAACTTTTTAAGTAATAAAAATATTTTTATTTACTTTTTTTTTTTTGCAACGGCTATGATTGTGCGATAAAAAATATGGTAAATGTAAAATCTGTTACTACAATCATTTTCAAATACTTTGATCCTCGAAGCTTCATCAAGAGAAAAAATCTTTTTCATCCTGATGCAGTAAAAATTAACTACAAAGTTTTCAAAATAATCAACTGACAATGTTAAGTTAAAAACATGATATTCTGCCTGCACATACGTACCCTGGGAATGCACACTTTCGATGGTTGTGCGACGTCAACAACAGAAGCCCCATTATTCTTCGCGCGAGTCTTGGATACACTCGTCAACACTTCTTTCAGTTTCTGCAGCAATGCCAACAAGAAAATTAATAAAGTAAGCACTGGTAAACTATAAAGTGAAAGAACATGTTAAAACTCTTAATAATGAAATTTTTTTTAAATTTGTTTTTCCACAATTGAAAGTATTACGAGAGGGTTTCAAAAAGTTCTTGTCACCATACTTTACTTATTTAAAAAGAAAATGACCCTAGCCATCAATAACACTAAATACATGATCCATTCGAAAAATTGCAGGCCAACCACAAATATGATAGGAAAAAAGTTAGCATTACATATAGGCATACCACTTAACCGAACAATGGTAGTTCATTTCATGTTTTGTTAATCCACAGAGTAACATAAAGGAATGTGTGCTTTCACAAAAAAATACACTAATTGCAGAAATGCAGATTAAAATATTTAAAGGATGGAATAACGCTGAAATGAAAGGGTGGGGGAAACTGGTGATCCCCGAGAAAACCCGCTCACCAGCGGCATCATCTGGCACGATTCCCACTTGCAAAAATCCGAAGTGAACCGGCCGGGGACTCATTAATAAAAAACTGCTTTAATACAAAATTCTTATCACTACAAAGGTGTTTTCTTTTCCCCTGAAGCGAGATATGGAATTTAATGTTAATTTGTATGCTTAGCAAAAAAATATTTGTTAATTTGTAATACAACATAATGTCAAGTCCACGGTAAAAGAAGAGGTCATGCTGTTGATAGAAACATCTTATTTTTTCAATATGCTGCATCACAGAGTTGACATTATAATTTTTTGACGATTTGTTGTAACTATAACAAATACCTGTTAACACAAATCTCATTATTACATGTAAATAATAATGAAAATAAATTCAATAAATTAAGACAGTAGATCTTTTTATGCCAACAATTTTTTCTGTAAAGATCGTTTCTGCCTCCCTCAAACTGCAATTATATTCCACCGTATCCCATAAACAGCAAACAGGCAGCAGGGAACTCACCAGCTTGGCCAAGGACACTTTGGCTTGCTGACAACTGCTCTTCGGCTCCGCTTCATCGTTCTTCGCTGCAGCGTTAACCAGGAGCGAGTCCACGCTGTTGCACGATGCCTGCATCTGCAACGAAACACTGCTGGTTTTAATTAGAGCAAGTACATTGTGCCAAAAACAGCCACAGCGTTCACACAACACACTCCTCTAGTACAGATGCAAAGTACTCGGAAGAAAACTGCCGTTTGACCATCTGGCTTCCTGAGAAGTACAGTTTAGCCACTTTTTCACACCTACTGATTTAGCACTTTCCTGCATTTTACAACTGCTTTGCATACTCCCATTTACTGTTTTTACAGACTAAATTTCCCTCTTCTTACAGCATATATTTTAAAACAATTTCTCTTAGTCCCCTGGAAAGTGTATAAAGGGTTTTCACTGTACGAGTAAAATACTTGAAAACAGCATTGCAGCAGTCATTTGAAAACAGTGACTTGGATAATAACGTTTATAGTGCAACATCACTTACTATTAAGTTTTCTCTACAGAAAATGAATTTATAAAATTAACGCTTAAGAGCGCATCAACAATACCATTCCACATTTTCCCTCTCTTATATTAGCTTAATTTACATTATTTTATTCCTCGATCTTACTACAACAATAAGTTTGGCCAATGTAAAAAAATGCCCCTTAATGAATGGTGTTGGTTCATAAATTTTTTTCATATTCAGTTCAATTCCGGTTTTAGTATTTTTGGTCCTGATTCCCAGTTCTGATTCCAATTAGAATTATTCAAAATATTCAAACAAACGATAATTTCATTAACAAGCAGACTTAGGCTCAATGCCTAAAACGATTAACTATACAATTTTCTTTATTTTTATAGGTGAAACGTGACGCATACTTAAGTTCCATGATAAAAGATAAACACTAAATTGGTATTACAGCATTTTCACTAGTGATGGGACTATTCAACATTTTTACTGATAGCAATTTCCAATTCAATTCCAATTTCTTGTTTCAATTCTCAATTCTGGACTTGGTTTGATTCTCACTGTTTAATGACAACACAACGAGAAAAATTCAAAATTGCCATTGATATGATTATAAATAATACCTGTTTCAGCAAGTTGATGCTGTGTGACTAATACACTGGTGGAAAATGAAAAATGAACACCACTAAAGCGGTGACGTAGAAACACCATATGCCCATGGGGCACTGATAGAGGGAAGTACATGCAATGATTAACAGTGCTGTGCTGTGGACAGAGTAGGAACCGCGTACTAGGCATAACGCCGCCGAGCCCAAAATACAACTGTAGTTGACTCGGTGAAAGGGTAGTCTGTTGTTTCAAGCATCGGCCTGTGTGTAGTAAGCATTGTAGACATTCCACGACGGCATAGACGACCATACTTTGTGCAATTAACCGACTTTGAACGAGGTCGTATTGTGGGCCTGAGGGAGGCTGGATGAACCTTCCGAAGACCGAAGAATTGCCCAACGCGTAGGACGTGAGTGTCTGCTGTGCATCACTGGTGGTGCCAGTGGTGTAACGATGGCGCACTTGCTCGTCAACCTGGTTCCGAATGGCAGTGGCATACGGATTTCTACCTGGACCACCGCATCAATTCCTAACCCTTTTTAATTATATTTACCATGCATTAACTGCCTAATTCTAAATTTGTGAAATTGTGGCCTTGTGAGATTCACATTTTCTTGACCGTTTATTTGGGACAGTTACAGTCGTGTGATTCATCTTGTTTCATCTCTGTCCATGTTGTAATGTAACCAGAAATTTTTTTTAATATCCTGTAGTTAATTTTGGCATGATAAATCTAGTCCTTCAAGAGGGTGAATCGGAATGATGATTATGGATGTTGCAGGAGTCTTTTGTTCAATCATGTATAGAGCGCAGTGAATGAGCAGTAACGTGTTTATTTCACGAGTTTCAAATAACGCAAGATGAAGCCCAATTAAACATGAACACTTGACATTTACATTGATACTGTGCAAAGCAAAGAAAACTGCTTTCCTCTTTGCGTCACAGACTGAAGATGAGGTAGATTGATTATTTGTCTTCTGCGCATGTACCCAACTTTGACCTACCCAAAAATAACACAGCTGTCAAAGTGATAAACGCATTTGTTTATATCATAATTTTGAAAAGACAAGCACTTATATATATAATAATATAATACTTTTATCAATTTTAATTTAATCAAAATGCATTACTAATTGGTTAGAGGAAGTACACACACATCTCAAAGCATTTGTTTACTAATCAGTGTTCTCACCTCAAATCCAATCCATGCCATTTTTGCTAGACGTGTTGGCAGAAAAACAGTTCAATGTTGGGACACGAAGACTGGTTGTGCGTAGCCAGCAAGAGCGGCCTACCTCACATTTAGTCTATGCTTTGCATACCTCATACAGTGTTCCATAGAGGAAAGCAGTTGCAAATTCTGTGCTACGCCTCTAGATAGTAATATTTAATCGGCTCCATGGTTCATTCAAATCAAATCAAATCAAATCAAATTAGCCAGCAAGATCGGCTTACCTCATCTTTAGTCTATGCTTTGCATTCATTACCTCATTACCTCATACAGTGTTCCATAGAGGAAAGCAGTTGCAAATTCTGTGTTACGCCTCTAGATAGTAATATTTAANTCATTACCTCATACAGTGTTCCATAGAGGAAAGCAGTTGCAAATTCTGTGTTACGCCTCTAGATAGTAATATTTAATCAGCACCATGGTTCATTCAAATCAAATCAAACTCAGTACAGTTATCGTTTTGCCAAAGTACCGGAAGCCGTTCCTATGGTCAGATGTAACTGCCAGACAGTACATGTTTCTTCTGTTTTCACATTTCCCTGAATTTCACATCATTTTTTTTATTGTCACTTGAAAAGAACAAAAGATAAAAAATTTCTCTGCCGAGAATACAAATGCCACAGAAGTTTACGAAGCTCTGGCCCAATACTTACCCGGGAAGGTGTTGACTGTGCTGGTGCGAAAGTGAGCACGGTCGGGTGCAAGCTGCTGTTTGTGGTTTGCAGGTTCGAGAGGGCAACCAGCTTCCCATCCGGCATCCGCAGCAGTAACTGCATTCCGCCAGCATTCACCCCCGGCTCCGTCTTCACACCTCCATCACCCACTCTAAGTTCTAAAGAACTGCAAACAGCACGAACTCATCTTATGAACTCTCCAGATTACAATATTTATACATTTGTAGTGTATTATCACCCACGATGCAGTGTGTAATGAAGTAAGCCAACTTTTCAAGTCACTTGCACACCACAGTGTCTAATCATTGCATTTTGAATGTAGCTAGTTCATGTTGTATTAATTTATTTTCGTTACCCATTCTGTACCATGCGGCCAGATGTCAAATATTACAGTCGTGAACTTAACGATCAGTATGACGTCACAATCACGTGACTGTTAAACTGTTACAATATAAACCAATTTTAATTTCATGTGTTTAAATATTTTAAAAATTGGGAGACTACCACACTGCCTAGATGAGAGACAGTCACTGAGATTGCTCATGTTTATGTAGCATCTAACATAGTGATGGCCCGATACTGAAAATACCCGATACCGATGAGGGTTCCGATATTTAGGATTGTACAGGTCCGATACCTGTAAACCGATATTTTCATTTGTCATACTGTAAGCAGACATTTGTATGAGAGAAAACTGCTGCCTGGAAAAGTTTTGTTTGCAATAAGCTAAATAGACTTGCTGTGNTAAGCAGACATTTGTATGAGAGAAAACTGCTGCCTGGAAAAGTTTTGTTTGCAATAAGCTAAATAGACTTGCTGTGAAGTGAGATTTACTTTGTGCCTAATACATCAAAGCAGCAAAAAAAATAGTTTAACATTATACAAAATTATAGCTCACTACAACATATTACAAAACTAAGTNTAAGCAGACATTTGTATGAGAGAAAACTGCTGCCTGGAAAAGTTTTGTTTGCAATAAGCTAAATAGACTTGCTGTAAGTGAGATTTACTTTGTGCCTAATACATCAAAGCAGCAAAAAAATTAGTTTAACATTATACAAAATTATAGCTCACTACAACATATTACAAAACTAAGTTAAGGTGGAATGAAAACTAAGCTAACAAGCCACGATCATTTTGTTTACTTTGAGAAACGTACGTCAAACATGACTACTTTACCAAAAATAAAAATGTAATCCGTGAAGTGAAAAATAATGATGGGCATGTACATTCTAATTTGTGTTTATCGTAAGAACTTTTTTTTAATTATTGCATATTGACATTTCAAATTAATTGTGTTCTTTTTAATTGTATTGCTGCAGCCTGATGTTAAGAGTTGAGAAAATTAAGTGTGCAGCAGAGGAGAGAAAATACTTGAGGTTAGAATAGCCATTACAGATGTGCCGATATTTCAGTGCCGATCTCCGATAATGGTAAATGAATCTATAATACCGATACCAGATACCGGATATCGGCTCATCACTAATTTAGCACATGGAAAACCCTTAACAATCATTCCAGAAAAAAAAAAATATATATATGTATATATATTCAGTTTTAAAACATTGGGATTCGATACACAGCTATATTTCACAAGCTATCAATACGTTAAAATAACAAATACAGCAGGAACTAAACATTTTATTGTCTTGGAGATAGGGCAGGCATTATATTTATGACTTAAGACTATTTTGCCTTCAAGTGATGTCGCTGCTATCTGCCACACAATAGATAACACGAGTGGAAGTTGTCAATCAACAGGTACAGTCGGAGTATGACACAAGTACATGTAAACAGGTGAGATATTTAAACATAAAAAGCCACTTGTCTCATAGAAGATCGCACCTTCAGTGTGAATATGTAATTTTTTTTTTTTAATAAGTTGCATATCTACGACCGACCGGGTAAACTTAAAAAAAAAACTAAAATTGTGAATTGCTTGCCCAATGGGCTGAAAACCACCGTCCCACTACTTTCTCCCACCAATAAAAGTTAGTGTTTTATTTCTACCAATGTCACGTGACTGACATCACATCCCTGCCATGACCACGCGCTCTTTAGCAGGAAGAAACACAGGATAGGGCAAAACACAATAAAATGTAAAAAAAAATCAGTAAAATTAGTCAGACCAAGTATCACATGGCACCATCTAAAATACCTTTCACACTTGCACACATATACGTCCCATGAATTACGTAGTAAAATAAGAAAGAACAGTAAATTCCATTATTTTGATTACATCAGAGCACGCTCTCCTCAATCTAGCTTCCCAGTGGTCAAATGTTTTATCACTGCTGGCTGTCAGGTTATGGCGGAAACCCAAGAACTGTTAGCATTAAGACCACATGTGAGAACTTTTATCTAGACGAAAAGAGCATGGAACTTTCCTGCTAGGAAATCTTCCTGGGTTGAAGATGGAGGGAAAGAATCATCCTGTGTGCAGCTGGTTGTCCTACTTTGCCACTTTATTACACCAGGGTTTCTCAACCGCCGAGCCGCGGCCGATGCGGGCACGCATTAAACCAGGCCGCGAGGTTCTCCTGGACTTCAAGTATTGGTTTACAACACAAAGAAACAGCCCTTTCTTTTGAAGAAACTCTTCAACTTATTAGAGTTATTTAAAGTAATAACTATGAATAATTCAAAATCCTGGATAAAAACGAAAATAAATATCCAAATTTACATAAAAAATAATTGAGATTTCTACTTTTTTTTCCTCGACAACATATCTTTGTGAAACTGCATTTTCTGCAATGACTATGCTTAAAGCAAAAAAGCGGAATGTAATATCATACATTTTTGAGATCAGAACGGGACGTAGAAAAGGTTATTAATGCAAATTAATTTAATAATGTTGGCCTGAAAAAAACAACAATATACTAAAAGATTGAATTAATTATTATGTAATATACAAACTGGAAAAAGAATGGATAGCTATTTATGAGTAAATTTGTTGGGGTTGGCCCTCGTCTTATGAAAAACGAATTTACTGGGCTGCAGTTTCACGAAGGTTGAGAACACTGTTTTACACTTTCCCATCAGGGTATAAAACATTGCATTTAAGTTTTTTTGCTAGGGTGGGAAGGAAAACAGAAAAAGAAGCTTTGAGGTTAATTGATTTGCAGGTAGAGGAAGTACCCTCCCAATGGAGATGATGCTTAGAGCAGAATGTACCACTGATTGATGCACAGTAGAACCCCATCGGTAATATCCCTCACGGTTTCCAGGAATAGGGTTGTTATTAAGGAATTGTCTTGAAGTGTGACGTCTGTGATTGACGGGGATGTCACGGTAGGGCTAGTTTTTGGTGTGGCTGTCAAGATTGACTTATGGTTTGTTCACGGGAGCCCAGCCGGCATACAACCTGGGGCACGTGACTTGGCGGCTTGGTACAAAGTCTTGAGTGTGCTGAGTGACCTTACGTATTACCGGCCTGCACACCGCAACTGGTTTACCTTTGATGGGGGTAGCCCAGGGTAGCTCCTGGCTCTGCTTCAGCTGAAGTTGGCTCCTGCGGGAGTTCAGTGCTCAGGCATGGGGCGAAGGTGGTATTGCAGTTGGTGGTGCAGGTAGTGGCCTGAGGAGGGTTGCTGGCTCTGCTGACATGGCACCACGGGTTTCCAAGACCCAATGGTACATTGAGTCCTTGGCGGAGGGCGACGACGACGGGATGTGGTTCTCCGGCAGTATTGAATGGGGGTTGAAATAAGGAGGGGGAGGGAGATGGGAGGTGAGGCCTCTCCAACTGTTGGGTGGCTTGAACTCGTTCCCAGGGGGTTATGCTGCAAGTTGTAGTTGGGGCTGGGTTACAGAGAAGTTAAGGTTGGAGTTGGTAGCTGCCTTTCTAATACGCAACCTGGTATCACTCCTACGAGTGTAAGGCATGTAGGAAGGTTCTACGGTCGAACAAACAAATACATGGTTGCTTATGCAAGCACATCAGAGTGCTTGCATAAGCAACCATGTATTTGTTGCCCTCTGTGTCTTCCTGATAGAGTGCAGCTCCCAATCCAACCCACTTGCGTCAGTCTGCATAATTAGGTGCATGCCGGCCATCTGTATATGCAACATTGCCGCTCAGCGAACTGGTCTTTTTGTAGCAGTTGATTAAGAGGTCCCATTAAGCCGGCTACATTTGGGATGAAATCCATCAGCCAGTTGCATATACCTAAAAACTGGTGTAACTGCTTTAGGTTTCGGTGGGGTGTTAGCTTCGCTAATAACTCAGATTCTTTCGGTTTGAGAGAAGTTTCCCTCTGGTGTAACATAGTGACCCAAGAATTTGACCTTGCGTTCGCCAAAGTGGCATTTGCCTAGCCGGCATGTCAGGCCATGTAGCTCGAATTTCTCAATTACCAGTTTCAGGTGTCTCATGTGGTCTTGCCAGGAATCAGAGAAAATTATCACGTTGTCCAGATATGCGTGACAGAAATCTTCTATATAGCCCGCCAGGACCGCTGCCAACATGAATCATTGGAACGTGGTAGGGGCGTTTTTCAGCCCAAATCGCATCATGTTAAATTTGTACACTTCCCCGTCAGGTGCGGTAAATGGATTCCTCTTGTACAGGGATCTGCCAATACCCGCAGCGCAGATCAAGCACACCAAAAATTTTTGCTTTGCCTAGAGCCTTTAGTATGACCCACATTGATAAGGGGTGCGGCAATTGGTTGCATGATTTGATTGAGATTGTGATAGTTCACGCAGAACCTCAGTGTTCCGTCCTTTTTCGACACTAGCACTACTCTAGCATTGTAGGTCGAATTGGTGGGTTCTATGATTTCCAGCTGCTTCATCTCCTTGATTTGTTTTTTCTAATGAGCTGACTTTGGTAGGGTGATGGGTTGCCTGGCTTGTTATGTATTATCACAGGGCAGCAAAGGTGAATTTCACGCGTTATGCTGCTAGTTTACCGTAGGGTTCCTTGGTGCTCGAACACCTTGTAGTGCGTGTTAAATATGGCTACAAACTGTGCTACTGCCGATCCGTCTAGTTGGTGGTTCACCTCTTCGCCCGTAATGCCCTGTCGTGTCTTGGTTTTCTCTGGCTCCTTCCAGGTGATGGACCTCCACTTCTCGGTTCCTAGATACACTTTGCCTTGCTGCCAGTCAATGATCACCTGTTGTTTATCTAGCCAGCGTTGTCCTAGAATTATGGTTGTAACCCACGGGCCATGAAAAATTCCGTTGGAATACTCTCTCCTCCCACCTGGATCAACATCGTTCCCTCTTGAGCCATGTTCACGGCTGAGTTAGTGTCCCGGAGTTTCGCGTCTTGCGTAGCCTCAGGTACAGCTGACTGGCAAATGAAACTGGTGTTCGCCGCGGTGTCTACCGTAGCCAGTAATTCACAGCCGTCAATCTTTACTGTGATACGTGGTGGTTCTTCAGTTTTACCTCCTTCCTGTAACACCGCGACTTCTGGGGCCTCACTTTATTTTGCCAAGACTTGTGACCCCCGGCTACAGCGTTTCCCGC
>NQII01012226.1:13249-31590 GCA_002778355.1 Clitarchus hookeri
GTTTTCTTGCTGCCACTTTATTTGCGTTCCCTAATGTTCAAGAAGTAGTGTATATTCTAATTAAAAAAAAAAGTGTAATATTTCAGTATAAAACTTTTTTTTCAGTGCAGAAATGAAAGTTGATATTTTGTTGCCCATTCCCAAATTTGGTTATTGAAATGTAAACGTGGTTGTAGAAAATTGTCAAAGTCAGCAAAAATCTCTGTGAGTAGCCCTCTGTTTACGACATTTGTTCTTCTATAAAACCGGGTTTTAAACTATAGCGACAATGCTGTGTCCTTCCTGGACAGATTGCTGTATTAAAACCCTATGGACGCCGCTTAAAATTCTGAGAAAACACAGCACATGCCAAGCTTGTTTATGCTATTTTCCATCGCCGTCGCAGTGCTTCCTTAAGGCCGGGTGTGACCATCAGGCGTTTAATGTTGTTTACTATGGATTCTCGGCGCCGCGTTGATGTAGTGGTTAGACTACTCGCCTCCCACCAAGGCGAACCGGGTTTGATTCCCGGTGGGGTCGCCCCCGGATTTTCGCATGTGGGAATCGTGTCGGACGATGCCGCTGGTCGGCGAGTTTTTTTCGGGGATCTCCCGTTTCCCCCGCCCTTGCATTCCGGTGCTGCTCCATACTCCCCACGCTTTACCCTCATCGGCTCTCAAGACCTCGATGCTAAGAGCCGTCCAAATCTCTTCACTCACTCATTAGGGATTCCCCTTAAATCCCTTCTGGCACATTCACCTGCACACACCTGCTTGTTTGCCTAAGTGCTTGTCCGTGTATCAACCAGAGATGCGTGACAATCGCATCAAGTGCCCTGCCGCTTCTATGCATAATGTAGTATGCTGCCGAGCTGCCATATAGTCGTGCAGTGGACCACCATGGGCGGTCCTAACATGTAACTAAAGGATGTGGTCTTCAAAAAAGCTAAGTTCAGGAGAGCTTACACAACTTTTGTAGAAATTCAGTTAAATTAATTTATGATAAAGCGCTCTAAACTGCCTCTTTTTTTAAATGTTTAAGGCTTCCTTTCTAATATGCGGAATACGTAGAATATCTCAAAATTTGTGTCGGAAACTTGTCTGAACTNTTTAAGGCTTCCTTTCTAATATGCGGAATACGTAGAATATCTCAAAATTTGTGTCGGAAACTTGTCTGAACTTAGCTAACAAAACTCAAACAGACGTACAACTAAGCCTACTTTTCATAATATGTTGTCAATATTACTGTGAGTACTCCAGACAGCCTTTGCATTTAAACGCTTTTAAATATGAGCAGTTACGAGCAAAGCATGTTATTTTGAAAAGTTGCTTTTTAAAGTACTTATATCACCGTGGATCTGCTGTATTTGTTTTAAAATGTGCGTTTCAAACACTCCGGTAGGCAATTCATGCATCAGGTAAACAAGCTCCAAAAGAAAGCCTGGGGGAAAAACCATTTAGTACTCCAATTATATGAAAAAGAATACAGAAAAACGAAGAAAGGGCACTCCTAAATTACACATTTTGCAAACACTACAAAATTAAAATCCCCAACAATAGTGTTATTTTCTAGGAATATTTCTGACGCTATATATTGATCGATTTTGATGTGGTGTAAAATGTTATTTCAGAGAAATACAATTAAGCATCGTCAGTTTATACAGGCGTAAGTTATATGACCGCCCGTTGCTAAAATTTCAGAATTATTTTTCGTCACTCTCAACTTGAAACAGTGAAAATTGAGCCAAATTTGTGAAAACAGTGAAAATTTAGCCACTGATAATCAGTGTCACATAACTAATTAATATAATTGCTAAATTTCACTCACTTATAATTTTTTTATTTCCACTGAAAGTTGAGAATTCTACTGCTATAACTCACTTGTCCCAGTTAATTTGCTTGATTCGCCAATCGGCAGTAGCTTATCAACTGACTTTCAAGTAATGTTATTTCACTGATTGTTAGAACTGATTCCGATTCAGATTGTTGCCAAGTATGGACCTCACCTACCCGGAGATGTTTTGCTTTTCCACGTAAAGAACTGAACTGACATACAGACTTTCGTCGACTGTAACTATAAGTATACTTGTAGAAAACCTAGTTTCAGTCTTCAGTGCAGTTGCGCTAGTTTCGCAGGTACATTCTAAATCTGAGTCAGTGATATCAATCAGTAAAATAACGTTCACTGAAAGTCAGTTGGTAAGCTACTGTTGACCGGCGAATCAAGTTAATTAACTGGGAACAAGTGATTTGTTGCAGTGACATTCTTGACACTCAGTGGGGAATCCCAAATAAATCAGTGAAATTCAACCATTAAATTAATTAGTTATCAGGCACTTATTATAAGTTGCTGATTTGGCTCAATTCTTACTGATTGAAGTTTCGAGTGTATTTCACGCAGAATATTTTAATAAAGCATTTTGAAATTGCCATTTTTTTTTTTTTTGCAAATCGTTGAATATCTTTGAAACACGCGATATGTTTGACGTTGCATGCGCTGCTAGCCTGAAGTGTGATTTAATTTCGCGTGGAATCAGATTGCAACCTCGTTCAATGTTATCTGCTCAAAACAGATATTTCAGGCACTCNGTGATTTAATTTCGCGTGGAATCAGATTGCAACCTCGTTCAATGTTATCTGCTCAAAACAGATATTTCAGGCACTCTGAAACGCAATTCGCGTTATGGGTAGGTTGGCGCCTAAAACCAGCTTTATTGTAGTCATGTCGGGAAAGTAATATGCATTCAAGAAAGTAATATGTTATAAACTTACCAAAATGAGATAAATCATATTGAAATAAGAAATATTTAAAATTACGCTATGGAATGTTTTCGTAATTATTAATAATTGCTCAAAATAAGGAAATGTTTGCATATTTTTGACTTATGAAAGCCTGTGCTTATTTGAAAAAATTTATTTTACTAAGCATATCTTAAAATTAATAAAGGCATGCATTTTCAGTCGGCCTTGTCAAATTTTATGCCATTTTATAGATTTTTTATTTTACGTTACAAAACTACTGAAATTGTGAATTTTGCGTACCATGTTAAAAAACTATTCTAGCTAAATTATTTTCATGCGAGGAAAGAGTACTTACAAGCGATGTCTACAAGTTGGACAAATATAAAATAGCGAAATGTTTGGTGGCGAGCGCTCTTAATAGTACCGCCTGCCTGCATAATTTTTCTCCATTTTCGGCGAAGAAGCGTTTAGCTATAAGGGCTATACTGGCACTCGTTACAAGAGCTCCATCGCCGCTACGCGCAGGGTTCTGAACTGGCGTGCAGTGTTCGTTTAGAGGTGCGTGCACCCATGGGAATTTCAGCGGCGACCCTATCATTTTATTGATGAAAAGTATGTGGCAAAGTTCAATACAGGCTCCTATCGTAGTTTGGTTCGTGTCCGGCTTGTAAGTTTTAATATACGGCAGTCCGAAAAAGTCGTTTTTAACAATGTTGGAGTGCTCCAAACTAATATTTAAAGTGTGCGTGGTAACTCTGCAGTACCAATCCGTCCGCGTCTGGGATATGATGTCTCTTCATAAGTTAACATACTGGGGGCACGTTTAATAGTTTCTTCAGAAACCAGGATTTCAAACACTGCGCAATGCAGTTGAAGCTGCAGTAAGGTGTCTTCTGAGCCTCAAATGCTAAATTAGCTACAGGTGGGCAACAAGGTTTTCAACCGTTCAAGAGTTTTTTTTTTCTTTCGAAATTTTGAGGATATATTATGGCTTCGGGACTTTGTATCAATTATAACTTGGTAAAATACTTAGTCATTTAAAAAATAACACTTATATTTCTTTTTAGTTTAAATATAAGAATTTCGACTAAAATTTTGATTCCTATAAATTTCAGAAAGTGCTGTTAATAGTGAGTGAGTGAATTGAAGAGATTCTGGCGGCTTTTAGCATTGAGGTCTTGAGAGCCGATGAGGGTGATTGAGGTGAGTATGGAGCAGCACCGGAATAAAGGGGCCGTGGGGAAGCGGGAGACACCCTAGAAAACCAGCCGACCAGCAGCATCGTCCGGCACGATTCCCACGTGTGAAAAACCGGGAGTGACCCGGCCGTGGATTGAACCCGGTTCGCCTTCGTGAGAGGCGAGCAGGCTAACCGCTCAGCCAACGCGGCTCCGTTACGGTAATACGAAGCTTTGTTTCATCTAAAGCATGTTGCAATTTCTTAGAAATTCGAAACTTCCTTCAGCTGCGGTAAGCGCTGGCTATTTTGATATTAATTTTATCTTAAGAGTTGAAATCGAAATACGGGCGAACCACGTAACACATTTCCAAAACTATTATTCAAAACATTCTGATAACGTGGAGAGTTATTTTCAGCTGTAGCCTACCGCATTAACTTGGGTCATTTTTTGAGATTTCTATTATTAAAATTTATGAATTGAGAAGGGATATCTTTAACATTTGTTCCCCATTTAAACTCTGTCGCTGACATTTGCAGGAAAAAAGACGTAAATTTAAAATTCCTGTAATTTCCTTGATTCTTTTTACAAAAGCAATTTTCTGCCTTCGTGGTACTTTTTTCAGAGTATTATTTTACATCACAATGAAATAAAAAAATGTCATGACAGTGCAAAAAATTGGTCTTAGAAACAAGACATTTTGGGGAAATATTCATTATGTAATGCAGGCAGCCACTAAGAAGGGTATTTTAGAAATCCAACCCCTAAATGATGTGAAATGGGGGTTAAAAATTTGTATGGAGATAAAATATTAGATGGTCTTATTTACAGTAAACTTCGTGAAAGTACTAAAAATATAATCAATTAAACACATATTTAACAGTTTCCTAGAAATAAACAAATATTAAAACGTTTCCATCAACTATAAACTTCGTCAAAACGGTCACCGATGATAAGTTGCTGAAATCATTCGAATTAAATACAGACTAAGCAGTTCATCACTCAGTGGAATTTTGGAACACTCTAAATCTGCTTGTGGGCAAACCTGCTATGTTGCTCAGAAATGTGAAGCCACCGGAACTCTGTAATGGAACTAGACTACAAATCAAAGCTCTACATCGCTGTGTAGTCGAGGCCACTGATCTATCTGGATCGGCTCAGGGAGAAACTGTGTTTGCGCCACGTATTCCATTGATCCTCAATGACGTCCCTTTTTTAATTCGAGAGATTGCAGTTTCCCCTCAAAGCGTGCTTCGCGATGACGACAAATAAGTCGCAGGAGCAAACTCTGATATTCGCAGGAGTTGACTCGAGGTGGGACTGTATCTCGCACGGCCAGTTTTACGTGGCGTGCTCACGTGTTAGCCCACCCCTCGGCCTTGTTGTTTTGGTGCCACCCTCTAAACTGTTAAAGAACATTGTTTACAAAGAAGTAATGCAAAAAGCCTGACTTCCTTTTTGGCACGGCTGCTGGCTTGGTAGGCAGTGTCATTCACTGAGTTAACCGCTTCAGTCCTTGTGTCCATGATCCAGGGACAAGTTTCACGTGAAGAGTATTTGTGGTTGGTACCGTACAAACAAGGAGTCAGTGATCGGTGTTTTGAGCATGTAACTTTGTGAGAAATATGATTTGTTGAAGTTTCTGCACCTCTCCCTTGTGAATGGACGATGCTGCCGAAAGGCTGTTAACGAAAAAATGAACACTTTTGGAATCAACCTTTGGGAAAAGTCGCTGATCCTAACTGCCCATATTTTAACGTGCGCAATGAGTAACTTGTGCCCAGTAAAGTTGGTAACGATGGAGGAAAAGTAGTTCCACGTATTTACGTCCAATTAAAAGTGTTAGGTAGCAATGTGTGATAACTGAAATAATTTCTTTCGCTTCTGTTTTGTAATGCATCTGTGTGTGTAAAAAATTATCAGATTTGTAAAATATTTACTTTTCTAATAATTTAACAATTTCACTTGGCCGTCGCATGAATAAAGTGACGAGGCCCGTGGGCAGTGTTAATTTTACATAACGCGGAAGAATACACAGAGTGCATACAAGTAGATCTTAAACACGACTTTCGGAAGTGCTTAGTTCGCCGCGAACAGCCTACAGTAACGAACACGCAGCACGTTTTTCCACTGGCCACGAGAATCACGCTAGACACACGTAGAGCACACACAAAGAAATAATTGAACAAGTGCAACGCTCGAGCTCGTAAATTAATTCCGGGACTGGACGGGTCGAGCGGCGTGTATCAGCGACGGCAAAAGTTGGGAGTCCTGAGGGAACGTTGTTTGAGGAAGGGCGAGGCGCGGCGCTGTCCCTTCGACGGGTTTAAGAACCTGCCGACGCAAGCAAATCCGCCAGTCGAGTGGCAGCAAATCCGCAGGAGTCTCCGACCGGGCCACTTCCCTCCACGTAAACCCTACTCACACCTCGGCGGAGTCTTACTTAGACCTTTCTGGTACAACGGTCTATGGTTACTTCCAACTTTTCTGAAGCACTGGAGAAGTTCTACTTTCAGACTATTTCTCCGCCTCACGCAAACAGAAACCTAACTTACTTAAGGTTTATTATACCCAGGTTAGGAACAAAATGAGATTTTTTTATGGGTGAGTTTGGCATAGGGAAAATTTCCGCTGCTAAGTGAGCAGTGTTCCAAAAGATAACTTTTAATTAAAACTGTAAGCTACGTGAATAATAAAAAGAAAATTTTATTTCGTTACGCATTTTATTATGTAATTTATTATTTTTACAAATAATCCATTTTTGATGTACAAAATAGAGAAAGTCGGGTACACATGCGACACTAGCGCTTACCTAGTGACAAAATTTTTTAGTTTCAAAACTTTTAAAATTTATCTTCCCAACCTGTGGAAGAAGTAACCTTAACTAAGTCTATGAAACTACACCAAAGGAACAACGCATCATATTTCTGCGCACTCAGTTTATTAATATTAGGCGTGAGAACGTTTTCTTAGTAAGCATTACCAACATATATATTTTCTCCTTGTTTTAGTTCATAGTAATTATAAATTAGGTACTGTAATTTATAGACAAAACTATAAATAAAAGTTCAATTTAACCAAAAATAAGATACTTTAAATGCAAACAGAAGTATCAAAGGCTTGATACATTACATATTTAGGAAACAACCAAATACACGATACACAGCGTGATTTTTCAAGTTTTAATTTCAAAATTGTGAAAACTGGACATTGCACAGGAAATAGGTTCCATGATGTGCGCTGTACACAGTAGAAATAAGAATATTCTGATATAACTAATGAGCCTACATTCCCCTCCATGGGCGAAAATAATTTTTAATTAAGTTTTTACAAGCTTAGATGGTAGGTAGGCCTTGACAACTCATTTACAACAAAATCATTAGAGATGAAACCAGAAACATGTGCAGCAGTAATGAGACAATTACAGATACACACGTACCTTATCCGGTACTCGAACCCAGAAAATCTCTTACCATAATCTAGCCAGCTGCATTGCGGAGGTAGGATTCAGAGCATCATCTTCGGATGCAATCAATCTAATTTTTTGGTACGTAGAATTTATTTTCCTGAAATAAATGCATGGATGTCATTTTTAAAATAAGAACCTGAGTAACTTAAATCATGTAAATTTAAATTACCTACTCTAACGCTACTTGTGTCCAGAATTTGTTGGAAATTTGTTTGATTGGTGTACAAGATATGGTATAAAACTTAATTTACTTATTTGGCGCTATCGTATAAAAAGGCCTAAAAAATATTTTTGATGCAATGCTCCTAATAGATACTGTCAGCATACAATGTTTGGTTGAATTCGTTAAAACTTTTTAATGTGTATGACAAACTTATCTGAATTATTTATATGGCTATGTGGTTATGTGTTGGCATACTGTATATAACGCTTGCAATAGGTAATTTCAGTATACATAGTTTTATTTAAATTCCCCTTATAGTATGGTAGATATAAAAATAAACCTAAAATATTAGTTCGGCCACTTTTTTGAAAACAAGTGTCTTAACCGCTTAGTTCGCATACGTTTACGTGGCCTACCATAGTATTACTTACGTGCCAAATTAGTTGAGAATCGGTTGAGTAGTGTTCGGGACATAACGTAAAAGCTTTACTTTTCATGTAGTACTATCTTCCAAAATGGCGAAGGAACTACAATATCTAATTCTAAAATAAATGTTTACAAGATACATTGTTGTTTAAATACGTTTGGTTGAAATCAGTTAAATAGTCCCCAAAATTTCGCCCACAATTTTTAAATAGTTGCCATTTTGAAAATTACCGTCAGGCATTGTCGAAAAATATAAAAGTCAGATATACTTACTATGTTCTATACGTGCACTAAATTTGGAGAAATTCGGCTAATGCTTCCAAACGTTTTTAGGAGAGGGGGCACGTATAAACACACCTACAGACACACACACATAAACACATACACAGACAGGAAAGTATCTCGTAAGCTTATCTTTCCATCGGAAAGTAGGCTAGAAAGACATGCAATAAAGGAAGTTCTTCACGTTATGGGAGACATCATTCGTAGTTTAGAAAAAATTCCGCAATCACATGAACAGTGGCAGCCAATATCATCATACACGAACACATTTTTGTTGGTCTCAACATTCACTGCTAGAAAAATTAATCATCATTTTACGGAAAAGTGTTAGTAAACGTTCTCCAAAATTCTCCGTAAAATTATGATCACGTTGCATTTTCAATAAAGTGCTTTTCGAAAATTTCACAGAACCTCCCCGTAAATTTGCTAGTTAGTTTTTCTGTACTTCCAATTTAAAAAAATAAATTCTTCTATTTTCATTATTTGGGTATCTCGCTGGATAAATAAAATTTAAAAAGATTTAAAATGTTTAATCGCATAAAATTTTTAACACACCAAACGTTTCAGAGTTCGTCACCATACAACTTACCTACGACTTTCATGAGAGGATCGAGTACAAATATATTATTTCCTGTAATGTGAAAAAAAAACATTTTCCGTTTCTAGTAATTGTTTAGTGTTTAAATGTCGATAACAGTTACAGTCGCCTTATGCTATTTTCCTGATGTTTCAAGGAATAGGTCCAAGTGTCATGGATATTCTAACTGCCGCAGAAACTATATTTTTATTGTTTGTATGGGGGAAGTAATTTTCGTGTAGACGCGGCACTGTTCTTTCCCAAAACCCAATAATAAGTATAGGAAATACTGAGATTTTCCATATTTTGTATTTATGGAGCTCAACTCCATTTATTGTTACTATACGTATAGCGTATCCATGTGTTAACTCTACGTTTCCGTAAAAATATCCGTGAACATACGGAAAACTTTAACGGTGTATGACACAACGTTGTGCTGATACTGGTATAGTTAAAAACCAAAACTTTTGTTGCAACACCACAAATTACATTTTTAATATGCCTGAAAGAGGTACTGTAATGCCATGTACATCTGACAGCATGGGCCACTTTTAAAAAGTATTTCTAAAAAATGATCTGCCTGTAAATACACATATTTTATGTTAACACTGTCTGGCAAAGGGCACTGAAGAATAACTGCACAAACTTAGTAATTATTATATTTTAAATCATTTCTAGGGACATCAGAGTTTCGCGAAAAATATTTCTGTAATGGCTGGAACTGTACAACCTAGGTGAACGCCTGCCCTTTTTTTTTGTTATTGTCTGCGTGTCGTTCGTGAGAAGACAGTTTACTGCTCGGTTGGGCCTGTCAGGATCATGTTATACCGATGCCGAACGTCTGCAATTCTCGTGCAGACACTAAAGTCGGTTAACAGTAAGAATCTTCTAATAACGATAATGAATATAATATGCAGTGTTCTAAGATGTAATTTCATACTATATACGTGTTTCCGTGGAAAAGAGATATCTCTACACCTTACTCATAAAATTTATTGAAATATACGTACTGGCTGGAGGCAAGTAAATCACTGAAGAATATCAAGGAACGGCAATAATGATTAACAAGTTTTTCTACAACGGAAAATTGCAGAACCTACATGGGCTCTCACACGAAGACGCATGCTGTTAAGAGTGAGCCATGAGTCAGGTAAGTATGAGCATATTTTATACTTTTTCGCACTTACGCCAAACGTTCCCCGGTTTTATGCCTGAAAGCTTATCAGGGAATGACTTACAATCTAATTTATGACATAACTTAATCTAACACCCATGCATTACCTAGGATTCGAACGCATAACCTCTCGAACCGCAGACCGGCGGCGCACCAACCGACTGCGTCACGGGAGGTTGGTGCTCAGTAGGTAGAAAATAGTTTTCTGAGAAATCATCTGGATCAAAAGGGCATACCGAACTGTCTCTGAAAGCAGCAGCAGATTTCCTGCTGTTGACATAACTTAAAAAAAATAATAATAATACACCAGTAGGTACTTACATACACGCACAGAAATATAAAAGACTGCAATAAAACAGTTATGGCAGAGAAAATTTTAAAAATTGTAGCTATTGAAATACATCAAAGTTGGTTGGAGGCTATATGTAGCAGGTGTTTAAGTGTACGCAAAATGGAGAAGGGCGTGCATAGCTACCCTTTTCACTTTAAGTACCGTTTATGCAGATGTTCGGAAATCAAACCCCAAACTGCGTGAGGTGATTCCTTATGAATAATAAAGTCGAAACTATATGACATCATATACCCAAACAGAATATTAAAGGAGATATGAGCCTGTGTAAATCGGGTTTTGAAAACGTATTTTCGCTGAATGCTTTGTACTTGCTGTCAGCGTTAGGGATGGCGGCTATGTGCCAACAGTACGTCCCACACGGTTGAATGGGACACGCCNGTGCCAACAGTACGTCCCACACGGTTGAATGGGACACGCCCAATTGGCGCTCTATGGAGAGTGTACTAACGGAGGGCATGTCGTTGATGTGCTGACGTATCACTTCCTCAAGCCGAACAGTGCGCACAGACCGAGGACGGCCAGCATTACGCATGTTTCTCTGCAACATGGGAAGCATAAGTCACCTTTTCGCTGCGGACTTTGTAGGCGTTGTACACGGCATTCGGCAAAAATACGTTTTCAAACCCCACTTTTCATAGGCTCATATCTCTTTTAGTATTCCGGTTAGGTACACGGCGTTCTATTTATGTTCGACTTAATTTTCATAAGGAATCATCTCCCGTAGTTTGGGAGTTTAATTTCCGAACATTCTGTATATGTACACAACTCGGACAGAATGGCAACCACGTAACCAGTGGTATTACCTGTGGCGACAATATTCTGTAAGTTAGCAAAAGTAAAATGGTCGGTTTATTTTCATGCGCTCAAAGAACGCACGATCAAGAAGAATGTATAATTTCTGTATTTAGAATTAAATAGTTTCAGTAAGGGATCACGTGGAGCATCTTACGTTCTGAAACTGCAGGGTGATTGATCAAGTACGAAAGCTAGTCAGGAACTTGTGACAGACAACATAGCAAGTTGTTGAGCCATACCAAACTACCAAAGGCGTGTTATCTGCAAATGCAATACTCTCTGCTTAAATATCTACTGGGGCAAACAACAAGTTTCACAACTATTTTACAGCATATTTGCCTGAAAATATGTTGGTCATTTTGTGTAAGAAAGTGATATTGTCGATGACCAGGTACATATTTTTTCCAAGAGTTCCTGGATCAAACAAATTTATAATTAATTTTTTTTTTTTGGAAATCGTTCCATTTTATGGGACTTTCCCTTACACACGGACGAAATGACATTGCGATTCCTTTGATGAGGGCGCACCGGTTCACTGATTGGCTTTGCGAAGCTCTGGGAACGAGCCTTGTGTCTGATTTGCTGTCGCGTGCAGCGAAAGGTTCCCTTATTGACTGGTCTGCCATCTGACAAGTGAGTTACCACGCGCTGGTTGGCGAACGGCGTTCCGACATGCTGCCGACCAGCAACGCCATTTTGCAAGCATGTGCGGCTGGAGTTAGCGGAATAAGGGGCCATTTCGCCTCCGTATACGTAGGTATTCTGCGGCCAGACACAGTCAACCGGACCAACTGCATATTAAATCTCCTCGGGGTTGTTTAATGTATGTGGGTAACACACGCAGGTCTAGAGGTGCCCCTTGCCTCTTATCCGTACTTCTCCATTTGACAATCGTGGCGTGTCGCGTAGCAGCGCGGGGATATTTTACCGCTGCGGTCCCGACTTAACACCATCGTGCCTGCGATACCCAGGATTTTTTCTTTCCAGTTTGCCTTTTCTTGCTTTCACGACGAAGACGGCACGTCTGACGCGTTAATCAGGCTCTGTTGAGTGCCGCCATTTTCATGCCCTCGTTTCGCCAACAGCTTTATAAACGTATCTTTATTTTCCCGAGAAATCGAAGCTTACCCACGTAATAAAGTTTCCTTGTTAAAACTTGTGAAACAATAAATACATTATTCTCAATCGTTGATAGCATGAATAGCTCTTGGTGACAGAAGCTCAAATTGTCTACTAACATACTGTTACGCGCTCGTTGCTTTGTTCCGCGCAAGCTAGTGGAAGTGAAGGACAGCACAGTTATATGATAGAGGCGGTGGAAAGTCAATGGAATGTTTTGAATGACAGGCGAGCGAACCACGCATCTGATACAAAAAGCGAACCGACACGATAATCATTTTTTGCGGTGCGCGCTGCCGACCTTGGTTGTATTCAGTTTCTGTAATTATCTGAAGAATTTTCTCGTGGTTTGCTGCCTTAGTTTCTCTAAGCGTGACTCGGGGTGCGTCGAACTTTCCAGGTCAAGCCCAGCAGAGCATAAATAGTGCGACGGGTCTCCGGGGCGAAAGTTTTAAATGAGTGGTTGAGTGGTTGTAGTTTTGGCGAGAGAAGTGACAAGCAGGAAGAAAATCTGCGACTGCGAGCATCGGTGCAGTGAAGAGTACGACTGGCAGGCTTGGCTATTGGACTGGGCGCGTGAGTGGAAGACATTACAAATTATGACAACAGACAGACTGAAAGTGTGTTGATGATGAGTATGAGTTAATTGACTATAACCAAACACAGACATTAAAAATTTAAAATAAACATTAAATAATGCGCTCTTTAAGAAATAAGAAGAGAAGTAGCGGATATGGATAGATAAATGCGGTACATTATAGCTGTGAGAATAAACTAAAATCGAATTTAGTTCTTTAATTTTTATTCAGAGATCCATCCTTTGCTATCTCAGATACGCCCCTCTGGTGTCTTGTAACAATACTGATTTCTCATTCAATTCGGTGGTGAGTATCGCCAGGAATCAAAACATGTTATCAACTGACTAAAGTTTCATCAACCTAAGTCAGCAATATTTTGCATTCTAAAGTTAAACCAAAAACAAAATTTGGGAGACTAACATATATGACTAATTAGTAGCTACAAAAAACGAAAAGTGTTTTAAATAAATTTGAAATTAGACGCATTTTAACTAATTACTAACCCTAACTGATAACACCAAAACATCAATACGGTACCTTTACGCATTATTGAAAATATGCAATATGAACAATGAGTGAAGATTTCACCTAAAACCATTTGAATTATAATGATATAATCATTCGCAGTTTCGTGATATTTGTTATTTCGTTGGAAGTGGTAAATGAATGATATCTGCTTCGGGCTGGTTAGTTTAAGGTGGCTCGTAAGAAAATTTGTGGTCTTGAAAAACTGAAAACGGCCTACTAGTATTAAACATAAGGAGGCGCGAGCGTAAAAAAAATGATACATAAATTGTTATATTATATTCTGTTCGTCCTCGTTTTGACTATGTGCAGGAAGTAATTGCTAACATTAGTAAAAGTGGAGACGGTGTGGTTAACAATAACGTTTCTGTAAGTTAACGAAATAAATATCTTTAAGGCTTATCTGGAACAACGAAGAGAACTTATAAATATATAGCACATAACGCTGAAAAATACACCAATCTTGTTGTTGTGGATATCTGCATATCGTTTATATTGCCACGAAAATCTTCAAAACTACTGCGATCAAGTAAAACTGTACCTACATCAAACACGAAAAGTTCCTTCTACGTGACTGGCTTTAGTTAACAGACACCCAGAAATTTCGCGTATTCACTCGGCAACAAGCTAAACTCCAAAATCCTTTGTGCATTAGAGTATCAGTTAGTATTTCATTGGCTGTTGCTCCAGTTTAACCCCAGACCAGGTAGCGCGGGATTCGTTTTTGTATTCTCCTTGCAGGTTCTTTATTGATTGAAAGTCGTCTAGGTAGAGTCTAACAAACTATGGGCCAATTGAATCACAAACATACGTGTACGCGTGAAAGAAGTTTAACTTATCCTCTGATGAATCCGTGAAATTTCCGGGTCTTATATACCGCCACGAGGGGTAGTCGGCTATTGTAGTTCACACATGCAGAGCCTATTATACCTATTTGGCAGAATATGGTTTTACAGATGATGGGGGTTGGAAAATCCCATCAAACTACACTTAGGATGATATGTCCCTTTTTCGTTACTATTCTGAACAGAAATTTAAAGCTATTTATTGCATCTATTAAATACAGACCATTTCGTATAAGACCACGTCTTAGGTTATTTTTTCGTAGTTCACCATATTACAAATTTTTGAAAATCATTGCATGTGTCAAAGGACCCAAGTTTGGCTCATTAAATGGGCAGGCGATCAGTACTACGCGATACTGGCAGAATGGTTGGAGCAACGGAGCTCAGTGGCTTAGAACGGGGTGTAGTTATTGGTTGTCAAATCAGTAAGCAATCCGTCAGGGCCATTTCCAGTGTTCTCAAGTTGCCCAAGTAGACCATCAGGGATGTGATTGTGAAGTGGAAACGGGGAGGCACAAACACGATAAAACCACGGCTGGGTAGGCCACGTGTGTTGAATGACCGGGACCTTTTAGCATTGAAGAAGGTGGTACAGGAAAGTCGCATGTCACCGTGTAATGCCATCACCCGTGAAATCCGCGGAGCCGCTAATTGCGAAGCTAGCACCATGACTGTGCGCCGGGAGTAACGAGAACCGTGATTCAAAACTCGGACACCTGCCCAGAAACCGCGAATTTCACCTGTGAACGATGGCGTAAAGAGCGCCGCCACCGGAACGTTGTCGAATTGTGACTCGTGATTTGGAGTGACGAATCACGCTACGCCATGTGGCAGTCCTATGAGAAGGTTTGGGTATGGTGTAGGCCAAGTGAACGTTACATTCTGGCCTGTATAGTGCCCACAGTGAAATTCGGCGGAGGTGGGATGACAGGGTGTGATTTTTTTCATGGAAGGGACTTGGTCCTCTCGTAATACTACGGGACACGTTCAAAGCGGATGGCTGTAAGGAAATTTTGACAGACTGCAAGTTGTCTACGGTAGAAGACCAGCCTGCGGAAATGAAAACTGTGTAATTCAGCATGACAACGCTCCCTGGCATAAATCACGGTATGTTCGTGGGTGGTGTGTGGACAAGTTGGTTCCGGAAATGGACTGGCCAGTCCAAAGCCCCCGACCTCTGTCCCATAGAGCGCCTCTGGGATGAACTGGAACGGCGACTGCGCACCAGACAACGACGACCCACATAACTTACTACCCAAGTAGCAAACAACAAGCAGTTAACAGTTGGTCAACTGTTGGCAGTGGTGGAAAACGTTCGCATTTATGACTGTCAGCATTTCTTATATGGTTGACAATTAGGTCAGATAAACAAAAGTGACATTACTATTTTTTTAAATAATCCTAATATGGGCCAGTGCTCTCAATGATTGTTAGATTTTAACAGACGCCCCACAAGAAGATGATGAACGAAATGCTAACTGTTACTCACTGCTGGTAAAATATTAGCAGCATTCATGGGCCATTTACGGCATGCTAACTGTTTTTTACTTCTGGGAGCGTACAAGAAGCAAACTTGTGGGCCACTTACGGCATGCCAACTCTTACTTACTGTTTCGGATGTATTAGTAGCATGCTTATGGGCCATGTTTGGCATGTCAACTGTTTACTACTGGGAACAAAATAGCAGCATACTTACAGCCCTTTTGTGGCATGCTAACTGTTCCTTATTACTGAAGAAATTTTATCAGCAAGCTTATGTGCAATTTATGGCATGCCGACTATACGTTGATGTGCAGTAGAAAATAGCATATGCGAATTCACTTGATATTTTTCATTTCATGCATATATGAAATAAAATTATCATCTAGCATTGCTAGTAATAGGATAAAATAGTTTTTAGACTGGAAACCTGCAAAGTATAACACGCAAAAATGTAATGATACGAATATGAAACAAAAAAAATATCACCACCCTGTTATGCAGTAGAGTATAAAAAGTTCACTTTAATTATTTTATATTTTAATAGTAATTCTATAAATGGAAGTAAAAATTTGGTTGGCCGTTAAATATATACACTCTAATAAAATTATACAGGACACCTCTTAAATTTAAATAGGTCCGACACTATCTCAGTAGTGCCATGGGTTCTTAAAACAAAAAGGTCTTGAAACGTTTGGATAAAAATTATGAATACTTTTGACAACCTTACTGCTCTTCATGATGAATGAGAAATCAAACAGTAATTTAATATCATCTTCCGTAACTCGAAATTTCAACTGAGCCTTTTATTTTCAAAAACAGAAAACACATACATAAGAAAACCTGGAAAAACCAAAGATAACATATATATCATAGTCCATTCTCCAAAGTGCCTCTCCATTATGGTGACGATCCAGACGTAGTCGAACTTCAGCCGCATCATCTTCCAAGGAGATTGGACTTCACAGTTGTCTCTCACGGCCAATGATTAGGTCCGTAACTATAATTTATGCTTTCACTTATTATGTTATTAAATGTAACGCTCGCAACAAAGAGACGCCCTTCAAGTATAACTTAAAAGAGTTCATTATATTGCAATAAACGCTCACTTGCTGTACTTATACAAAAGTATCTTGGACAAAATTCACACCAGAGGGATAGGAAGGAAATATATTTATTCCCATGGTAATTCTTTGCAATATTATTTGACATGATACATAGGCAGATCCGGCATTTCGGGTAACATTTCTTCTGTGAATCATATACGTGCTGAGGCAGCATAACCAGGCTTGACCCAGAGGGATACACAGAGTGACGATCAAATAGATAATTTGGTTTTCATAAAACCTCTTCCGAGAACATACTTAATGCACAGCATTAAGTATGTATGTGGTCGACAGCGTTTTAATGTTCGCTGATAGGAAGTATATCCGAGGGACACTTACAGGAGAGTTTCGCGTGGACGATCGGATACTTTTGATCTGATAGTGTATCATTAAGTCTAATATAACATGATATTTTAGGAAAACGATTAATACCATAAAAAAATTCAGTCCAAACGTTTATCGCAATATGAATGATGTAAACACAATCAGTATCAATATAACCAAGGATATTAAATGCATAAGTGTTTGAATATGTAAAGCTATGCATATCAACTTATACGTCTAATTGGCCGCAATTGCTATTATACAATGTATTTGCTGAATAATTAATATTTTGTNGATGAATGAGAAATCAAACAGTAATTTAATATCATCTTCCGTAACTCGAAATTTCAACTGAGCCTTTTATTTTCAATAACAGAAAACACATACATAAGAAAACCTGAAAAAACCAAAGATAACATTTATATCACAGTCCATTCTCCACAGTGCCTCTCCATTATGATGACGATCCAGACGTAGTCGAACTTCAGCCGCATCATCTTCCAAGGAGATTGGACTTCACAGTTGTCTCTCACGGCCAATGATTAGGTCCGTAACTATAATTTATGCTTTCACTTATTATTTTATTAAATGTAACGCTCGCAACAAAGAGACGACCTTCAAGTATAACTTAAAAGAGTTCATTATATTGCAATATAATGTCCAAACGTTTATCGCAATATGAATGATGTAAACACAATCAGTATCAATATAACCAAGGATATTAAATGCATAAGTGTTTGAATATGTAAAGATATGCATATCAACTTATACGTCTAATTTGCCGCAATTGCTATTATACAATGTATTTGCTGAATTATTAATATTTTTTNCTTGAAAATTTTATTAACAAATAGCGAGTCAAAAATATATGTACAGTACCCGCGGTTATTATTAGGTATCTCGTTACTACAAGGTAAAATGTCATGCCTTATTCCCAGAAAATACGCTCATTTGCAAAATAATTAATCGCTCCAAAGGTGTCATCGCAGGGGAACGTAAGAGTTACAGACACAGTATATTGTAGTATGTAAACAGAAAAAGATCAAAATATTGTACCACACCGAGCATGTATTACAGGGGACTAACCCTTGCAGGATGTACTTAGTATGGTGCTGGGCCTCCCGTAGCACGCAGACGTGTGGCGATAAGGTCGGGTATGGAGGCATACAGGCGTTGGATGTCCTCCAGAGGAAGATAATGCCCCAGCTGGCGCAACTTACCCTCCAAAC